>JACXGI010006920.1:0-16460 GCA_016801175.1 Esox masquinongy
TTTAGCGTTAGATGATTGTGTGGCATTCACAGATATTGTTCGGTTTGAAGAAATGACTGGGTGTAAAATTGTTGTCTTTCATCGAACACGGGATGGTCACTTTACCAAGTTTCAAAACAGCGAGGCCACCCACCCTAGAACCGTCTTTATGTACTTACACGATAACCATTTCTATGGCATCGTGAATCTGAAGGGTTTTTTGGGTGTGTCATATGTTTGTGAGTGGTGTTATACAGGTTTTAACACCTGTGGTGATCATGGCTGTAAACATAGCTGTAGTGTCTGTCTTCATGAAGATTGTCATACCCAACCCCGTAACACAAAGCAGTGCCCAGACTGTAAGCGGATATGTTATTCTGACTTTTGTTATAGACAGCATAAACGCTTGAAGCGACACAAAAGTGTGGGTCGTTGGGTTAGCAGGTGTGACCAGAAGAAATACTGTGTCGATTTCGGCCGTCACTACAACGTTAGTATTACCAACTATAAAGCTCACAAGTGCAGGGCTAACATGTGTCCCAGTTGTAACGTGGATCTGGCAGTTGAAATGAACCACCAGTGTTTCATAAAACCGTCTAAGCCTGAGGACCCCAGTGTGCATTACATATTTTATGATTTTGAGACAACTGCCAATCCGGTGAACGGTGTACACACTACAAATTTTGTGTGCGCAATAAGCTTTGATAACGAGACGTGGTGTTCAGCCGGAGGTGGTTGTCGCTGCTTTTTTCCAAAAGTTTAGGCAACCGAAATATAATGACTACACATTTATAGCACACAACTCTAAAGGTTTCAATGGTTACATCTTGATGCAGTACCTTGCTAACAATGGTATTGGCACGACACTTATTGCTACTGGTCGCAAGCTCATGATTTTTACAGATAGCACATTCAACCAGAGATACATTGATAGTCATTGCTTCCTACCGATGAAGCTGGCGGCCTTGCCACGTGCTATGGGTTTTAAGGATTTGAAAAAAGGCTACTTTCCTTACAAGTCAAGGAGACTGAGAACTATGTTGGCCCCCATCCGGAACTGCATTACTACGGTGTGAATACCATGATGGCTAAAGAAAAAGAAGAGTTTTTGCAATGGTACGCAACTGTTTCCGCAGACCCCTTTGTCATGCAGGATGAAATAAAGGCTTACTGCATGAACGATGTGGTCATCTTGAGAGAGGGTTTTATGCGCTACAGACTCGAGTTCTTGGAGTGTGGTGGTGTTGACCCATTCCGGTCAATTACGATTGCTTCGGCTTGCATGAAAGTCTTTTGCAACAGATTCCTCACCAAGGACACCATTGCATTGGTCCCCTCAGACAACTATAATCGTTGTCAGAAGATATTCTCAAACAGCTCAATCCAGTGGCTTGAATATGTGGCCTCTGATGAGAATATATCAATACAGCATGCCCTGAACAGGGGTGAAGTGAAAATCGGTGCCTACTATGTTGATGGATATGCTGAACGCGATGGGATGTGCACAGTCTATGAATTTCTAGGCTGTTTCCGGCACGGTCACCCAGTGTCATTGTTCAGCAAGCATCAGTCCGGTGACAAAGATTCAGTACGGGTTGATGCACCAACAATGGCTGACAAAGCTTGAGGCTTTAAAAGAACAACACAACGTACATGTTCAATACATATGGGAGTGTGAGTGGAATCAGCTTAAAAACACATCCGCAGATGTCAAAGCTTTCTTGAAGACCTTTGATGCTCCAGAGCGCCCTGACCCTCGGGATGCTCTTTTTGGCGGTCGTACCAACGCAATTCATTTGAGGTTTACGGCTCGAGAAGGGGAGACTATTCAGTATAACGATGTCTGTAGTCTTTACCCATTCTGCAACAAGACAAAGACTTATCCGATTGGGCATCCAGACATAATCTTTCGAGATTTCAAACCGCTAGACACTTACTTTGGTATTGTTAAGGCTATGGTGTGTCCACCGAAAGGCCTTTATCATCCCGTTTTACCGCACAGGGTCGGCGGTAAGCTGTTCTTTCCCCTGTAGATTATGTGCAGAGTCTGAAAACCAGGTAACTGATTGTTCACATACTGATTCAGAAATATCTCTAACTGGTACCTGGGTTTCTATTGAGCTGGTTAAGGCTGTTGAGAAAGGTTATCGCATTGTGAAAATATTCGAAGTCTGGGATTACACCAGGACATCAGATAATCTTTTTGCAGATTACATGAGAACATTCCTGAAGCACAAGCAGGAAGCTAGTTGCTTCCCGCCATCTGTGGTTGACGATGATGCTAAAGACCGGTATATCCGTGAATATCATGAAGAGGGGGTGCAGCTTGACAAGGTAAACATTGTTGTAAACAGTGCTAGGCGATCTTTGGCTAAATTGGCCATGAATAGTCTTTGGGGTAAGATGGGTGAGCGGTCTAACCTTATGAACACGATGCTAATTACAGATCCGGAGGAGTTTAGCCACTACCTTTTCTCCAGTGAAATAGAAGTGGGTTATTTCTCTTTCATCTCAGACACAGTTGCGATGGTACAGTGGCGTTACACAAAACAGACACCAATCAAACCACATAACATTTTTATTGCCACGTCCACAACCGCTTATGCTAGACTCGAGTTGTATTCACTCTTGGAGAAGTTGGATAGACGTGTACTCTACATAGACACTGATTCAGTGATCTTTGTCACACGCCACGGGGATTGGATACCCCCACTGGGGCCATTCTTGGGTGTCTTGACCGATGAGTTGCCAGATGGTGACAGCATCGCTCAATTTGTTAGTGGTGGGCCAAAGACATACGGTTACAAAACTGTTAAAAGTCTGACCTGTCTAAAAGCAAAAGGCATTACACTCAACAGCTACAACACAACCATTGTTAACTTGGAGACGCTAACACGACTGGTTGATAACTTTGTACGAGGCGAGGGTGGTGATGATGATCACGTCCTTGCTAATGCAGACACAATTGTGAGAGATAAAAGAACATTCACATTGAAAAACTGAGTAGTGTCTAAGCATTTCAGAGTTGTGTACAACAAGCGTGTACTGCTCCCTGATTACAGCACAAGGCCTTACGGGTACTAAATCACATTCTAGGATGGATAGCGGTTTTGACCCGCGACTTCAACACCCATTCAGCTGTGTCATTAGTGGCCCCAGTAACTCGGGTAAAACATATTTTGTGAAGATGTTGTTTGATAATGCTGACGTTGTTTTTCTCCAGAGAAATTCAGAATATCGTCTGGGTTTATTCATGTTGGCAACCGCTGTATGACGAAATGCTGAAGGTGAGGGAGATTACTTTTATAGAAGGTCTACCAACATCGCTGTGTGATGACAATCTGATACCAATTCAGAAAAACAACCTTTTAATTATTGACGATTTAATGAAAAGTGCATCAGAGAGTTTGGAGATGGAGAGAGTTTTCGCACAATATTCACACCACTGTAACCTGAGTGCAATTTACCTTGTCCAAAACATGTTAGTTAATGGCAAATCTAGTAGAACTATTAACTTGAACACAAACTATCTCTTCTTGTTTAAAAACCCCAGTGACAATCAGCAGATTGGCATTCTAGGCAGACAGATATACCCCGGTCTTTCTCGATTCTTCATGGAGAGTTTTAAAGACGCAACACATCCGCCTTTTGGTTATTTACTTATTGACTTTAAAGCTACAACACCAGAAGAATACCGTCTGAGAACGGGGTTATTTTGAGGGGATTAGCCTGTCGTGTACGTTCCTAAGAAAGGTTGATCATGTCTAAACGTATTCGTAGAAATCTACCACTTTTGAAGATGTTATTTAAGGCACCGCCAAGTCAACACAGTTATTTTAGAATCAGCGTCCACCGACCTCATTCTATCACTCTGTGAAATAGCTCTTAATCTAAGTCACGGAAATATACCCTTAACAGAATCGCAGCTCCAAAAAGTAAAGAGACAAAAAAACCAAAATTATATACATGTCTAGAAAGAACACTTCAGTCGCAAAGAAAAGAAAAACCATCAACCAATCTGGAGGTTTTGTACTACCGTTACCAACCGTTGCAGTTCCATTCCTAACCAGTCTAATTGCATCGAGACACGGTTAAACAACATGGATCATGCTCTGAAAATGTTTCTGGTGCCACAACATCAGTTAGAAAAATTGCAAGAATTCAAAACCACTAGCACTGATGTAAGACAATCTGTTGAAAATGATTTGGACTCGTCGATTCGCAATATACTGTTGAAGCCTGATATGGATTTACATGAGAAAGCTAAAAGATACTCTGCCATTTTACAAAGATTTTTGACTGTTGTGAGACAGGGGGAGCTTGACACACACACTGACTAGCCAGTCATCCGCCTCACCATTTTTGAGGATCTCCCCGGTTTTCTCCAAGTACGCTCATTTCAAACCCTCTCTACCCACATAAGCACCAGGGTTTGCGGGGTCGTAGTAAATACTTTTCATAACCTGTTCAGACATCGTAGAGCATTCGGGCAATAATGAGAAGTAATACATGTTTAACATCGTTTTATTTGAGTTTTCGAAATTACACATCATCCAAGAAATTCAGAAAAGTTACACAAACATGCAGATTTCTGCTGGTTATAAAATCTGTAAACAATTTAGAAATACAATCTACATCCACCGCATCATTACTCAGCAATTTTATCACACAAACATCTGTTACATACGTAAACAAACATAACAGATGCCCAATTTTAAAGTCTTTGTTGTCAACATTTGAAAATGTTAGAAATTTATACATGAAGTTGTTTAGAGCCGTTGATTCAACACCGTTTGACAACAATTGCCGCCAGTCATCAGGTGTGTTCCTGACCGTTTCCATATGCTTGTTCAGATTATTAAAACGTTTTATACTGACATGGTCTCGGTTATTAAAAGGTCTACAACCATCAACACTGCTCTTGATAGCTTTGTGCATCAACTGTTTAATCGCTAAACCCACATAGGAATTTTTTATATACATGTAAACACGACAACTGAAGTTACCCATCCTTAGACAGCAGACTCTTTGCTTTTGTCGCTGCGTCGCATACTGCATCCTCATTAAATTTATCCATGTATTCATCTCTGTTCTCACTCAGTCTCTGTGTGATGTTCGGCTCCAACTTGAGGTCATGCAGAAAGTTCTCAGCAGCCACGTGAACATCAGTAAGCGGTGCATGAAACCCCGATGCGTTCAAAGCCTTGACCAACACATGATTCAGTCACGGTGTTAAAACTGTCTCCACGATATCATCATAATTGGTCTCAAAAAAATAATCAGGAGGATCGAGACAAGAATGTCTTCTCTGGCTCGGGTGGTCCACTTCACAACCGATACATGCTTTGTGGAGAATAGCCCCAACAACGTTTTCCAGAATCATGCCCAATGTTGCTTTGATGATCTTTAAAACTTTTGGTGCAAGGTGTTTGTCCATATTGTGATAACTCTTGTTAGCATTTGAAAGGTATGACAGATTAAGAGGACCTAGCTGATCACCAATCCGGTCAATGCAATGGTAGTTTCTTGTTATGCCGGTGGAATCGAGCTGCCGGGGTCAGGGGTTCCGTAAAAGGCCTCAGCGTTGTAATCCCAGGCGTCACACAGCCAGTCCTCAGCCTTGGGTTCTTCAATATCCGCTTGGTTGTAATCTTGAGACATGTTTCGTAAATTCTTCCGACTGCTTGATAGTCACAGGCGGTATGTCTGTTTTTATGCTGTGTTGAGGACGGTGTTAGCTTAAGGCGGGGCTTCAGGGTCTTAGTCAGTCGAATCGTCTGCAGTCGCAGTAACTATCTAACCCGCTGACATTTTCCGGAAATAGTTCCAATCTAACAGAGTCATACTGCTTCATTCCATCGACAACTTTAAACAGTACATCTACCGTATTATGGGTGCCCTGTTTTGGCCCCAGATAAATAACTTTTCGAAAGGTGTTCCATAAACTGGCATTAAAAACCACTTGATCAGTCACACCAGCCTTAAACTCTTGGCCTTCGGGTAATTCATAAAATGCTACCTCCGGTATCTCTGGGTTGAAAATATATCCACCGATCCGACCGTTGTCCAACTTCCATTCCCTTGCCAACATATCCTAGTGCAGATGATGGATTTGTGTTAAGCTCCGCATCGGTTTCTTCGGTGCTGCCATGTTGATTGCATCTCTGCTGTCTATTTGTAATTTCTTTCCAAATCGCTGAGCAGCGGTTAAGTTGTTAGCTTTCAACGGTGTTTCACCCAAAACATTGATCACCGCACAATCCGCCATGTTTTGTATTGCGTAGGTAAGTTTACTCAGACAATACTGAATGACCATCACAGGGGTCTGCGTGGTTTAAATACACAGACCACGCCAATCATCCCATAAAACATGAAAGGTTAACACCCACCGGTTGTAGGACATTTGTTGTACCACTTGTCAGAAGATAAAACCCCGGGGGGGTTTATAGAATATATGCTGCACCCTGGCACCCCTTTTATTGAACACCAAACATCTTGCCGCTGATATAACACTTATTTATTGCATGGGAATTTAACATTCCGGAACCCTAAGACCCATTTGTTAAACATCAAACATAGCGCACCTGTTATAACACTCGTCCAGGGTGCTTATCAGCCGTTGTAAAACATCAAACATGGACACATCAATGCAATCATAAATCATAAAGTCACCGGACATGCAAACGTCATTCCGGAAGTCCCGCCCTAATACACGTCATACAGGAAGTCCATAAGTCACACCGGAAGTCCCGCCCAGCAAACCGGATGTCCCGCCCACCTGTCACATCAATCTGGAAGCCCCTCCCACTAGGGTCATAAATCACCATTCTGACACAATATATCCTACATTTACTACTAATATAGCCTATGCCTTACCGTAAGGGTTGTTACTAAAAAAGGTAACCGTAACGCTGTTAGCCTAAAATTATAAGTCTCCAATATGAAAGACAGTGCTGCCTGGACTTTTCAATGGTTTTATCAGTTGAGTTGGATCTATACCCCACATTTTGCGTCAGCTGGGACAATAGGCTACTGATCTACGTCGATTGATACGTTGTCAAATTTGCAGATGTGCAAGGAACAAAACTAATGATATCTGCCAAAAATGTAAGTGACTTCTTTGTGGTAAATGCACTCGAAAGGCCATTACATTTTGCATTGTATGTGGGCATTGATGATCAAACATGCAGACCACATTTGTCTTTCATTATGATATTGTGGTTGGGTGAAAAGAGAAAAATAGCCTAAAGACTAAGAATGTCTTCTCCTCATTGACACTGGACCGTGGTATTTGGTACGGTGGCCCACGGGTGCACAACATAACATTTGTGATGCAAACAAAAGTTGAAAACACAACAACATTAACACACAATACAACAACATTAACAAATATAGTTGCAAAGCAACAAAGGGATGGGGTTCTCCTGTGATATGGTGATCATGGGGATGCAGCCATATAAACATTGTAAGCATTGTTTATATGCTTACAATTCCTCCACCCCTTGTGGAGGAAAGCGTTCAACTGTCTGTGTGGATAGTATACATGGTCTGTATTTTCAGTCTGCCATAATGTAATTCACACATGAAGTGTATGCATCAATAAGTTTTACACGTGTCAGCCATTGTAAAACTTATTTTACAATAAGTTTTGTCCGCCATCTTGTAATATACTGTATCTCAGCCTTTGCCACCCTATAGGGAGACATCTATAAGACACAAGGTTGCCGATTGCCATTTCAATCAGAGTTATTGTTGATTTTATGTAGATTTTTATAGGTTTCATGAAATTTTCACTGTTCAACATATCCCAGTTAGCAGAGATGATAGGTCCTTGATGCAGTTTTGTCCCTCCTGGGGAATAAGGCATGTACACAAAGAAGCAGCATTCTAGGTCCATCGGGGTGGACATGGCGAATTTTTGGAAAAAAGTCTTTACCACCCTATAGGGAGACATGTATAAGACACAGGTATGCCAACTACCAGGTTAATCTGAGTTACTGTTGATTTTAAGGAAATTTTATAATGACCACTGTACAATATATCCAAGATGTCGGACATGATTGGTTCTTGATGCAGTGTTGCACCTCCTGGGGAATTAGGCATGTAGACAAACAATCAGCATTCTAGGTCAATCGAGGTGCAAATAGTGTCCTTGTGAAAAATTTATTAGGGCCAGGCCAAATGCTGTTCAAAGAGATGTATTGTCTTCCCTGACTATAATTCTTACGATTGCGAAGGGTCCACAAGTTCTCAATAGAATTTAAGTCAGGTAAGGAAAGGGGCCAGGTCATTATTTGGGCATCTTTGAGGCACTTGCTTGCCAGCCAATCAGTGGAGTACTTGGATGCATGTGATGGAGCATTGTCCTGCATGAAGAACATGGCTTTTTTGAATGCTGAGGACTTCTTCCTGTACCACTGTTGAAGAAAGTATCTTCCAGAAACTGGCAGTAGGTATGGGAGTTTTTTTTTTTTTTACCTTTTTTGGACCTTTTCAACCCGAAAATGTCCAACTACCTCATGCTTAATGATAGCAGCCCATACCAGTACCCCTCCTCCACCTTGCTGGCACCTGACTCCAAGTGGTGCCCTGCGTCCATTAGTGATGGCCACAGGCCCATCCATCTGGTCCATCAAGAGTCACTCTCATTTCATCTGTCCATAAAACCTTTCTTTGCCCAATCTATACGCTTCAACATGTGAATCTTATTCAGTGGTGGTCTTCTTTCAGCCTTCTTGACCTTGGCCATGTCTCTGAGCACTTGACACTTTGTACTTCTGGACACTCCAGGTAGGTTGCAGTTCTGGAATAGGGTGGCACTGGAGGATAATGGGTTCCTGGTAGCTTCAGGTTTAATTCTTCTCAAGTCTTTTGCAGTTAATTTGTGTCTTTTCTTCTCCATGCATTTTTTGAACCCCAGTTGACTATTCGCAACAAAACGTTTGAGTGTCCGGTGGTCATGCCTCAATAGTTTAGCTATTTCAAGAGTGTTGCATCCGTCTGAAAGACTGACACTGAAAAGTCATTTATAATTAATGACTTTTCAGTGTCAGTTAAATCTCTTTTTTGGCCCATTTTACCTGAGGTCATGAAGCTGCCTAATAATTCTGCACGCCTTGATATAAGGTGTTATTCACTGTGGCCACACCCTCCCTCATTACGCAAATACATATCACCTGAAAATGATACAATCCAATGAGCATTCAAGTTTATATGGTTTGGAGTTGGAAAATAGAAAAAATAATACGATCAGTTGGGGGTGAAAATGCCATCATTTTGTAAATAGCATATTGAATTGTGTCCTGAAGCGCCCCTGGTGGAGAATTCAAGGCTATAGTCTGTGCAGTATGTAGTTGTGGTTTACAGGCCCATAACAACTATTTGTATTCAGGCGACACTTGCCGAACCCGAACAGCTACCAAGCACAAAGTTAGCAGAAACATGCAAGAGTCTGAGCTATACTTTGTCGGAGATGACAGGAAGCAGCAAAGCACACCAAAGAGAATGACCCTCAGACAGCATAGATCTTGGTTACTTCATTTTATCATCGACCTACTATTGTCCAATGGACTCACAAACAGCACCTTTTTACCTCAGGCTGGATGTTTTTTTTCAGGCTGGGTGTTTCGTAAAGGCACTGTTACAACTGCTGATGTAAAAAGGGCTTTATAAATGAAATAGATTGATTGAATTTGATTACACTGACATCATTGCCCTGCAATCTTGGATTTCATCTCTTGTTCCTTACAAACCTACAGAGAGGCACATAAGACATATGCACACCAACAGACAGGTCAGTCCAACTATGTGTTGACCCAACAGATGCTGCTCTGCAGTCCGCCAATCACATGATTAGCAGAAACACGTAAGAGCCAGAGCTGGGCAACAACTAAATTAAAGTGAAGCAGCAAAGCACACCAAACAGAATGGTTTTCCTTTCTATGGTTGGCACCCAAAAACGACCATAATCCCCCTGAAAATATTCAAGAGTGTACCACTGTACATAAATTACAAGATGGCACTAAAACAAAGCTCTGTAACCTTCATATCAATTACAATAAACATGAACAAAATGGATATCGATAATGGAAAAGAAATATTCCTTATTTTTGTGAACAGCGAATCATAGTCTGTGGAAAACAGACTTTCAGGCTGATAACAGAACGTACTATCATTCTGAAAGACAAAAATTGCATCTAAAAAATATCTTAACTTTTAACACACTATAAGGGAGACATGTATAAGACATGTATGCCGCCGGCCAGGGGGGTATTCCATCAATGCCACTAATGAAATCCGTGCTTAATTGAAAAAGCCTGGCTTCAATAAACGCCAACTTCCACTTAAGGCTCAAGCCGTTCCATTAACACAATTTAGCCGTGTCTTGATAACGTTAACTCAAACCAGGCTTAAACAAGCTTGCATTGTGTATGTGCACGGAGCACATAAGCAGCCCAGAAAAAGCGATCATCGAAGTGAAGATATTATGTCGCAAAAAGGAAGCAAAAACTAGAGCGGTGATCTACTCAACAGCAGAACAAACCCTGCTGATGGGACTTTATGAAGAATTTAAAGGAGTCATCACTAAAAAGGGCAATACTGCTGCAATTGACAAGGCGAGGGAGATAGTTTTGCAAAAAAACTGCTGACAGATTAAATGTGTAAGTCATACTAGCCTACTCATTGTTTAATTTTTAATAAAGGAACATTCAGATCACTAGATAGGTAAGACTGGCTATATTATCAGGCTTGATGATATCAGATTTATGATCAATCAAAATTATTAGGCTAACTTATGTGAACTGACATAACTACAATGCATTTACTGTTAATTAGCCTAATTCGGTGAGGCTTGAAGCCTTTCTGACCTAGTAGCCTAACCTAACGAGAATATATTTATTCTCGGCGGTTACATCACAACTAAGGCCAACTGAATATCCAAAAAAGAATGTGGCAACAGCTATTATATATCAGGCAACTTCCATCGCAGATCATCTGACAGCATAGTCACCAGTGATGTGGCACACTTTGCTTGGCAGAGCATTCATTTTAAATTGCTCAGCATGACTAACGAGTTGATGCTGTGGTGTCTTTCAAAATGTAAATTCCAGTTCAGAATTATCTCAACATTGCTCACATTCCAGAATAATATTTCTAACTTTGGGTCTGACATTGTGTGAGGTTTCAAATCTGGTTTTGCATAGGCCTTCTGCTGCTACATGTTAGTTCTATGACATACTTAGGCAAGGAAATAACAGATTTTTTTCTGATTGATCTGTGCTGATAAGGTAAAGTGAAACATTATCTCTGTACATTACAGTTACTACATTGTGTGAGGCAGACATTGAAATTGACTTTTCTGTGAACAACTGCCAGGGTAACAGGATTTAAATCCAAAGAAGTGTTGACATCAAAACATATTTGATCTATTTGCACAGATGTGCACATTTCATCCAAATCCAATTTTACTATTCTGCCTGACTGTTTGTGGACAGATGCCCCTAGTAGATGCCTGTATCTTTAGGCTATGGAAAGATTTCAGATTGACAGTCTGCATCCACAGGTCCAGATGGGGACTGGCATGCACAAGGGTACAGTCTATTGTGCCTATAACATTGGGGAAGCCTGAAAAAGAGGATTACGTTAAGACAGAGGCTTGTCAACCTGTAGGCTACTTTACATTTATTTTAATGGTCAAATACCTGCAGTTAAATAAAATGCCTCCTTTGTGTTTCAAGATGACCAGGGAAAGTGATGAAAATATTCAGTTACTGCTTTAGAGCTAGGCATACCTTTATTTCTTGGCATGCAGTTGCCTTCGCAAGACCTTCTGCATCACCAACACTGTACAAGTATGTCCCACATGCAAAGAAACGCAGAGCTATGCAGACAGACTGAACAGTGGTCAAGTCTTGGCTACGTTGGGTGTGCTTCCTTATGTTTGGTTCCAGCAGACTGCATAGGTAAACTTTGCTGGGCCTACTGAACCTGTACCTCTCCCATAGATACTCATCAGGGAAGCCCAGTGGAGACCTTCTGTCTCTGAAGACCCTTGGGGCTGGTGGTGTAAATGCTTTGTGTAGAATCTGAGCACCTTCATCAGGGTTGTTGAGGAATGGACATGCCATATTTGGTTGCAACTGGCTGGTCTTTAGATGCATTGTTTATATAGGCTAAATCTCAAATCGTGTACTTGCATACTGTATAGTATGCCAGATTAGTATGCGAGAAGATTATTTTGTCTCAAACCAATGTACGCTGGAAATAGTATGCGAATGGTCTACTATTTCTGGTGGATTTTCGAATTATGCACCCATTCATGCCTGTTGGGGTAATGTACAACTACTTGCGCAGTGAAAGAGGAGGGGTTTTCACGATTCTCTCGTCTTTTCACATTTCGAATGTTGTGCCCTGAAATGTAATAGCTTTGGCAGTGTAAAGTTCGTCTTCAGTCTCGCTAGCAATTGCTTAATTCTCGTGACTATTCCAAGCAGTAAGATACTAGTTTTACTGGCTTATAAGCTTTTAAAACGGCCTGTGGCAAAAGCCATACAGTTCATAGATGCTATTTGTGGTTGAAGTAAACTTCATAAGAAATGTTAGTCAGTTTAACACAATGCTTAATTGTATCAAGCAAAATACTCAAACTTGGCGTGATGTTAATGAGCGGGAAAATGTAATGTTGAGACACCATATTATGACAATGTATGTCCCAATCAGTCCCAATACTGGCATACTAGCTTACTATATACTAAACAGTACATACTTTACCATCATCCGCAAAGCGCATACTTTACTTGTACTACATAGTATGTAGTATGCGAGATTCAGCCATAGTCTAGGCCTATGTCAATTAACTATTGGCTTTTGAAGACAGTGAAAGTGGTAAGACATGCTTTTCTTAACTTATTTATTTTTATTGATATGTTCTTTGGAACTAAATTAAACAAGACAATTCATGCTTGGTCACAATGACAGAAAAAAGTCTGAATTTATGTTTCCGAAAACGGACAGGACAAAAGTGATGCGAGCGAGAAAATACACGGAACGTTTTTTGGTGATTCTTTTTCCACCTGTTGGACATTCCTTGAAACACAGCTAAATAAATGTTCACAGTTAGCCTGCGAAGGAGCAGGCTAGTTCAGATGTATAAGTTACCTTAGTTACTGAGCAGAGACTCCTATAAGCCACAGTAATGGAACGGAACTCTCACTTAAATTAGCCAGACTTATCAAAATAAGGCTGGATTTTCCTTAATCTCCCTTGATGGAATACCCCCCAGGTCATTCAGATTTATTGTTGATATACAGTGAACATTCGAAAGGCATTAACACAGACATGGCTATGGAAGGGTACCTCTCTAAGGCCATAGACAAAAATACTGTAAATGGAAAACGCAGTGGTAGGACACTGCAAGTATATGATTTTTTCATGTTTCACTAAGAGTGTGCGTGTGCGTGCGTTTGAGATACAGATAGCACAGAACGTGGTTACATTATTACATCATCTACCTCCTGTCCAGTGTACTTACAATTAATGTTTTTACTGATGATGTTTTTACATTGCTCCGCCTACTTGCAATTTATCTCTTAGTCCTTAGAAACCTATAGTGAGTCACATATGAGACACGTGTACACCGACAGTCGGGTCAACCTGACTATGGGTTGATTTTAAGATAATTTATGAAGTGATTTAGCATAAAGGGCTAACTTTGTCAAACCACACGTCAGGTGGTTTTTGACATTACAACTAGTTTCATTGCCGGCCCTGTTCTGAAGTGTTGCCTGCAGCCTGTGGGAAGCAGCGCCATCATTTATTTATTAGCAATTAGTATTGTGTCCTGAAGTACCCCTGCTGGAAGATTCAGGGCATATGCCAACACAGCAGGCATTGGTGGTCTTTACATCCACTACAGTTATTTGTTGTCAGGAAATAGAATGGTCTTCCTTTCTATGGTTGGGACCCAAAAATGACAGTAATCCCCAAAAAACATTCAAGAGTGTACCACTGTACATAAATTACAAAATGGCACAAAAAACAAAGCTCTGTAACCTTCATATCAATTACAACAAACATAAACATGAAGAAACTGAAAAGCCGCAAGGCATGCTGGGATATCGATATTTGAAAAAAGATATTCCTTATTTGTACAGTATTTTTGTAAACAACGAATCAAAGTATGTGGAAAACAGATAATCCTTGTACTTCCTGATAACAGAAATGTACTATCTTTCTGAAATACAGAAAATGACATGTAAACTTTTCGTAACTTTTAAAAACCTATAAGGGAGACATCTATAAGACACATGTATGCCGCTGGTCAGGTCATTCAGAATTATTGTTGATTTACAGTCCACTTTCTGAAGGCATAGACACAGACAGGGCCGTGGAGGCTTAACATGAAAGGGAAGTTGTCTTAACACCCTAATGGAGACATGTATAAGACACATGTATGCCACTGGCAAGGACAATCAGATTTATTGTTGATATACAGTCCCCCTGCTTAACACTAGAACCGCCAAATGCCAATTGGCGTTTGAGTTTGTAATTAAAATAAAACTGCCATTTTGAAAGCTACACCCTCCTCCTTCCATGACTTTTCCTAAATAGGCGTATATTACATTGTTCCGTTGTCGGAATTCTAAACTGATGAACAGAAAACGATTTAGAGACGATTTACCTGTTTTTTTTACCGTTTTCCTACTTAATCCGCCAACAGCCCATGCCACTTAGCGTTGGTACCCAAATGGTACCCAGGCGCTAATCACCCCTCACTGAATGCCTGACGTCAATGGATGAATGTGCAATACTCCCAGAAGGATGATCAGTCCTTGGTTGAATTTGAATAACTTACAAATGGCTTAATTAGGCTATTATTGAAACATAATACAAACGATATAGGCTACTTATTGCTTATTGTGTAGGCTAATTCATCAAATGTATATCTACAAATGTATTATCCTAAAAAAGTATTCACTAAACGAAATACCAAGGATATTGTTTAGCAGTTACAACTCACTAATTCAAGAAAGATATTACAAGTTACTGTTCTTGTTTTAGGAGAAAAAGAGAAACTAAATCACACACATCCTATCGACTCTCCTTGAATTTTCTCTGCTTATTTTACTGAAGATTAAGATCTTACAAATATATTAGGCTAAATAATTATTCACTAAACAAAATACCAAGGATATTATTTAGCAGTCACCACTCACCAATTCAACAAAGGTATTACAAGTTACTGTTTTTATTTTAGGAGAAAAAGCGAAACTAAATCACACACACATCATATTGTGTCTCTTTGATTTTTCTCTGCTTATTTTACTGAAGATTAAGCAAGTGCATACATATTGTTTACATTCTTTTTCAGTTGTTACATGTACATGTCTACCTCGGCAACCTAGTCTAATCGAATCTAATGAATAGCAAGGGAATAGCAATGACGTCAATGGATGAATGGGCGATTAACCCCTTCATCAACCCAGACACAGCTATGCATGTGACTGAAGTGTGATGATGAGGGTAGAAAGTGTATATAATAATAATAATCTGAACTCTGTGAGCAAGTCAGACACAACTCAGACACAATTTACAGCGTTTAGTTCACAATGGCAAACCAAACTCGACGATTTGACGCCCTGACTGCATTGCAGATGCTGCAAGATTTAGATGAGAGTCAGATGGAGGATCAGAAATAGATCCCGAAATCGACAAGTCGGATGCCGGGTCTTCATCTGATTCAGATATTGAACCGCCACTGCCAATGCCTGAGCCTCCTCGCAAAAAAAACAAACAAACGAACCAACGGCGACCCCAAATGCCACTGCGAGATAGGAGTCTGGAAGAGACTGCACGATTTGGGTAAAATTAATTTTTATCAACTTTATCAATTTTATTTCTACGAATAGGCTGTAGCCTATGTATTATTCATTCTTTGAAATGTATCGTGTTTGTCAAGCAACCGTGCTTTAGGCCTATGTAGACTATTCATGCGCATATCGTTTGATTGTCGCAAACTAGTCGATAATTCTCTTCTTTTACCTTGTACATCATCAAAATGAAAACTTAATACTAAAGGATTTACCTTTGAATAATTGAAGTGTTGAGTCATTTTCATTTTTTACATTTATAGGGCCTAATAAACAAATTAAAATACTATAGCCTGTGTTCTTAAAAAATAATCATTCTGTGTATTCTTTTAGTTTTTTTTTCAGATGATAAAACCTTAAAAACAAACAAACACGTTGTATTTTTCAAATTAATTTACCATTTAAAACAAACAAATTCTGTAATTCATTATTTTTTATACTTCTATTTAGTTTGATGACGACTCAATAGATGAACTGATGCTCTGGCTGGATGGTGATGTTGCGGAGGAGAATGTCCATGCTAATAGAGACGATTTGTATGCTAATGACACCAAACAGCATTCGGCTCTGGCGCTTATAGGGGGTAATAAAGGCCTGGCGGTTCTAGTGTTA
>JACXGI010006920.1:16560-39717 GCA_016801175.1 Esox masquinongy
GTGTGTGTGTGTGTGTGTGTGTGTGTGTGTGTGTGTGTGTGTGTGTGTGTGTGTGTGTGTGTGTGTGTGACAAAGAGATACAGATAGCATAGATGTTGGTTACTTAATTTTATTATCTTCCTTCTATTGTCCAATGTACATAAATTAACCACCTTTTTACTGATGTAATTTCTCCACCTTCTTGCAGTTTATCTCTGATTCCTTACAACCCTCTAGTGAGGCACATATGAGACGTGTGCACCGACAGTCAGGTCAGTATGACTACCCGTTAATTTTAATATAATTCTTATAGTGGTCTTTAGAGTTAGCATAAAGGGCTAACTTTGTGAAGTCATAGTTCATTTGATTGTTGACATAGCAGCTAGTTTCATTAGCAGCCCTGTTCAGAGGGATAGCCTAGATTCTGTAGGAACAGGATGGAAGTGCCATCATTTTGATATTAGCAAACTGTATTGTGTACAGGTATGCCGATTGCCAGGTCAATCAGTTATTGTTGATTTCAAGTACATTTTAATAGGTTTCATTAAATGTTCATTGTACAAAAAAATCCAAGATGGCGGACATGACTGGTCCCTGATAGTGTTACACATCCAGGGGAATTAGGCATGTAGACTAGAATCAGCATTTTAGGTCAATCGGGGTGGAAATACTGTCATTTTGGAAAAAAAATTCATTAGGGCTTGGCCTGTGGTGCCCCTTGTGGAGGAATTGGGTTGGGTGTCTGTGTGGATTATATACCTGGTCTGTATTTTCATTGTGACATAATATAATGCACACATGAAGTGTATGCATCTTAAACTGGTCAGCCATTTTGTCCGCCATCTTGTAATACATATCTTAGCATATACCACCCTATAGGGAAACTTGTATAAGACACAGGCATGCCGATTGCAGGGTCAATCAGAATTATTGCTGATTTTAAGTAAATTTATTTAGGTTTCACAAATTGTTCACTGTACAAAATATCCAAGATGGCGGACATGATTGGTTCTTGATGCAGTGTTGCACCTCCTGGGGAATTAGGCATGTAGACAAAGAATCAGCATTCTAGGTCAAACGGTGGAAATAGTGTCATTGTGGAAAAAAAATAATTACGCGTGGCTTGTGGCGCCCCCTGTGGTGGAATCGGGTCCAGTGTCTGTGTGGTAGGTATACATCGTCTAGATTTTCATTGTGCCATAATGCAATGTACACAAGAAGTTTATGGATGCATTTGTTTGACACTGGTCAGCCATTTTGTCCACCATCTTGTATTTTATGGGGAGACATGTATGAGACACATGGTTGCCGACTGCCAGGTCAATCAGAGTTATTGTTGATTTTATGTAGATTTTTATAGGTTTCATGAAATGTTCACTGTACAAAATCTCCAAGATGGCAGACATGATAGGTCCTTGAGGTGTATTTGTACCTCCTTGGGAATAAGGCATGTAGACAAGAAATCAGCATTCTAGATCAATCGGGGTGGAAATGGCATAAATGTGGAATCAATGCATTAAGGCGTGGCCTGTGGTGCCCCCTGTGGAGGAATCAGGTTATGGCGTCTGTGTGGATAATATACCTGATCTGTATTTTCATTGTGCCATAGTGTAATGCACACGAAGTGTATGCATCCATGAGTTTTACACTGGTCAGCCATTTTGTCTGCCATCTTGTATTATATCTCTTATCCTTGTCTCCCTATAGGGTGGTAATGTTTAAGACATAGGCATGCCGAATGCCAGGTCAATCAGAGTTATTGTTGATTTTATGTACATTTTTATATGTTTCATATAATGTTCACTGTACAAATATTCAAGATGGCGGATGTTACGCCCCCTCCAATGGTTCGTGGGTGAGGAGGAGAACACAACCACCCAAGATCGTGCACACCGGATAAGGGCCTACTAAAAAGGGGGTGAGTGTTCTGGCAGAATGTGGAATAATGAGAAACAGACAACCAAGTAGACGTTACCCAACTGCTGGGGTTTTATTGTCTATATATGTAAAAAATGATATCATGGATAATAAAACAACACAGCTAAACAAGGGAAGGAGGGCAGCAGGTGAAAGGGGTAGGAGTTGGGTAGTGCCAACGGTCTGTCAAATCAAATAAATAATACAAAAAGACCCTGAGCTTCCCTACACCTCTAAACCTGCCTGCCACAAACTACCCTTGCACACAACTTACCTCACTGCTACAAAAACCACTGGGCGACAGCCACTGGCATCTAACCTAGTGTGTATAACAGCGGGTTACCTATGGGTATATGTAAACCCCAGGTTAGCTTCCTAACCCTTCTCCATAGAGATCTGGGATAAGGACAAGGTTTACACATACACAACCACAAACACCTCTCTTCCACTCACACAAACAATCAATCTAACCTACTCTAACCCTAACTCTGATTCTAATACATAAGATTTCTCACTCTCTCTCAAAAAAACTGCCAAGCTAACCTAACCAAACACAAACTAAATGACTTTATAGGGCGGCGAGTCGCTCAGGATTGGCTGGTGGAGATTGATGGCCACGCCCACATCATCAGCAGCAACTCACCACACCTGGGGAGGGAACAGAGAAGAGACAGCACACACAACAGAGACTGTACACAGAGGACGTTACAGCGGACATGATTGGTTCTTGATGCAGTGTTGCACCTCCTGGGGAATTAGGCATATAAACAAAGAACCAGCATTCCAGGTCAATCAGGGTGGAAATGGCATCCATGTGAAAAAATTGAATGTGGGTGTGGCCTGTGGCACCCCCTGGGGAGGAATTGGGTCAATTCTCTTTGTTTGTAGGTATACGTGGTCTATATTTTCAGTGGTCCAATTTATATAATTTTGCCGTGATATAAAGCACACGAGATGTATGGATGCATTTGTTTTACACTGGTCAGCCATTTTGTCCGCCATCTTGCAATGTATCTCTTATTCCTTATCACCCTATAGGGCGGCATGTATTAAACACTTGTAAGCCAAAGGGCAGGTCAATCGGAATTATTGTTGATTTTAAGTTAATTTTTATAGGTTATGCCAAATTTTCACCATACAGAAAAATCCAAGATGGCAGATTTTATGGGTTCTTGAGGCATTTTTGTTCATCATGAGAAATAAGGCAGGCACACAAAGAATCAGCATTCTAGGTCAATCGGGGTGGATATGGCATCATTGTGAAAAAACTGAATTTGGGCGTGGCCTGTGGCGCCCCCTATGGAGCAATCGGGTCAGGTCTCTTTGTGGTAGGTAGACGTGGTCTATATTTTCAGTGGTCCAATTTATATAATTTTTCACCAAGGACTTTTTGAGTTATTCAGTGGTTTCAAGGAAAAAAAATAATAACAATAACCGGAGAACCCCTAATAATAAATACAGTTGCAAGCAACCATGGGACGGGGTTCTCCTGTGACATAGTGAGCATGGGGAAGCAGTCATAACAACATTATAAGCATTTGGCAGCAGAAATATTCAAATGGTAAGCACTTTCATATATATTTTATCTGTGGTCAGCCATATTGTCTGCCAGCTTGTATTATTTCTCTTAGTTTTAAACACCCTATAGGGAGACATCTATTAGACACATATGCCGCTGGCCTGATCAATTAGAGTTATTGTTTATTTTAGGTAATTTTTTATAGGTTTCATGAAATTTTCAGTGTAAAAAATATCCAAGGTGGCAGACATGACAGGTCCTGGATGCAATTTTATACATCCTGGGGAATCAGGCATGTACACAAAGAATCAGCATTCTAGGTCAATCAGGGTGGAAATGGCATAATTGTGGAAGAAATGCATTAAGGTGTGGCCTGTGGCGCCCCTTGTGGAGGAATCGGGTCAGGTGTCTGTGTGGATAATATACCTGGTCTGTATTTTCGTTGTGCCATAATGTAATCCACACATGAAGTGTATGCATCTATAAGTTTTACACTGGTCATCTATTTTGTCTGCCATCTTGTCATATGTGCCAGAATTCCTGAACGGGGACTTATTGCAAAATTTGAGTTTTGCTTTTTATTACATTTTATAAAGGTCCACAATTAGAGCTTTGTAATGGTATATCAAACAACACTGTTTGATGAAGTTATAGGAAAGATATGCTGCTTTAAAAGTTGATAATCTGCTCTTAGTTCTGAAAAAAAAGCCTTGAAACATTCACACTTTCACCCATTTACACCCATTCAGCGACTGTGTGGAAGGTATACATGGTCAGTCAGAGCTCCATTTTGTTGGAGATGACAGAAAGCAGCAAAACACACCAAAAAGAATGGCCTTCAGACAGCATAGAACTTGGTTACTTCATTTTATCATCTACCTACTATTGTCCAATATACTTACAAATAACACCTTTTTACATCAGGCTGGGTGTTTTGTAAAAGCACTTTGTGACAACTGCTAATGTAAAAAGGGCTTTATCAATAAATTTGATTGATTGAATTTGATTTTACTGACGTCATTGCTCCACTATCTTGCAATTAATCTCTTAATACTTAGAACCCTATAGAGAGGCACATGAGACACATGTACATCAACAGTCGGGTCAGTCCGACTATGGGTTGATTTTAAGATAAATCTTATAGTGGTTATTTGAGTTAGTATAAAGGGCTAACTTTGTCAAGTCAATGTTCAGTTGAAAGTTTGACATAGCAACAAGTTTCTTTAGCAGCCCTTGTCTGAAATATGGCCTAGAGTCTGTGTGAAGTGGGATGGAAAGTCCATTATTTTGATATCAGTAAAATGTACTCTGTCCTAGAACAACCCAGTGGAGACTTCAGGGCATGGCTGCAACTTTTTATGTTAAAGCAATTCACGCTACCCCCAAGTGAACCAAGCAGAGTTAGTAGAAACAGATGAGAGTCATTGCATCACTACAGCAGGGATTACATAAAGCAGCAAAGCACACCGAACCGAATGGTCTTCCTTTCTATGGTTTGCACACAAACGCGACCATAATCCCAAAAAAACACTGTTCATAAATTACAAGATGGCACAAAAAACAAAGCTCTGTCACCTTCATATCAATTACAACAAATATAAACGTGAACAAATTGAACAGCCGCAAAGCATGCTGGGATATTGATAATGGAAAATAAATATTCCTTATTTCTACAGTTTATTTTTATAAACAGCGTCTGTGGAAAACAGATAGTTCTTGTGCTTCCTGATAAAAGAAATGTACTGTCTTTCTGAAATACAGGAATTAACATCTAAAAATTTCTTAAGTTTTAATACACCATAAGGGAGACATGTATAAGACACGTATGCCGCTGGCCAGGTCAATCAGATTTATTGTTGATATACAGTCCACGTTCGAAAGGCATAAACACAGACGTGGCTATGGAAGGGTATCTCTCTAAGGCCATAGACAAAAACACTGGCAATGGAAAACGCAGTGGTAGGACACTGAAAGTACATGTTTTTTTAATATGTTTCACTAAGTGTGTGTGTGTGTATGATTGTGTGACAAAGAGATACAGACAGCACAGAACGTGGTTACATCATTTTATCATCTACCTCCTATTGTCCAATGTACTTACAATTAATGTTTTTACTGATGTCATTGCTCCGCCATCTTGCAATTTATCTCTTAGTCCTTAGAACCCTATAGAGAGTCACATATGTACACCGACAGTCGGGTCAACATTAATTTTAAGATAATTCATATAGTGGTCATTAGGTTTAGCATAAGGTGCTAATATTGTCAAGCCATACGTCAGGCGATTTTGGACATAACTAGTTTCATTTCCAGCCCTGTTCTGAAGTGTGGCCTGGAGACTGTGGGAAGTGGGATGAAAACTATAGAGATAGAATTGCTTCAAAATTATTGCAAATGTGCAAATCCCAATTTACAAATATATATTATAATGTGTAAACAGAAAATACAATTTTCAAATGAATGTAACATGCACAAACAAATGTCTCATGATCTGCAAATACATACTACGATCCACAAATATATTTCACTACCCATAAATAAACTCCTTTCTACTTGTACCTCAAAGCAAGGATTTGAATATATGAAAAATTATTTGCGATTATCCCTCACACTTTTGTGGATCACATTATGTTTGTGGATTGGTTCCTATTTGTTTGTAACATTTTGACTCACGTTTTGCAATGTTTGATACTACATAAAAATATACAATTGCACAAACTCTAACAAATAATACATCATTATCTATGCAGAAAATTGGTAAGCTGTTTATAAAAACGTTATTGGAAGAAATGGCTTGATATCTACTGTAACCAACTAGTTATTTGTACGCTTGACTCAGATAATTGTTTGTTTTGTGTCTGACTAAAATCTAGCGTTGTATCGCTACGCTACTAGCTAGTTAACCGGGTATAGTCTTCATTACTAGATAGAGTAGCGACACTGTAGTGACACACGTGTCACTCCCTCAGCCAGATTTATTTATCCTTATCAAAGTAGTTTGTTAGCTAGCCAGCTATCCAGCCAGCCATCCTATGTTGTGATAGTTTCACTTGTAGCTCTCGCATAGTCATTTCATTCTTTGTTGTTTCTTTCTTTGCCTAGATGATAAAGACAATTGCTCCTGTCCTGGTTCAGCTGTACGTTGCACAACTACTTCAGCCCAAGTTCAGACAACATGGAATGATGTCCTGATGCCTCAGCATTCCTGTTGACACTCTAGCATCTACAGTGTGTTTAGTCTTCAAGCAAATACAACAAAATACAGGCATATGCAATGGGCATGTATCCATCTTAAATAAAACTTCCCAGCTTCATATGGACCACCACATGACCTAGGTGATTTTGATTTATTTATATACCATACTGGTTGTTATGTGTGTAGAGTACTCGTGTGGTTACGTTGTTTAAAATACAACCTAATGACATTTACAGTATGCAGGGTTTATAGTAGGCTATATCCAACATATACCAGAGTTAAGGTCTGTTGTTAGGCACTCTGCAAAGTATAGGTGTACAAAGGTACAGTTAGGTCCGGGAATAATTGGACATTGACACAAGTTTTGTTATTTTGGCAGCATAGCAAAGACAATAATACAAAAAAATGGTCAACCAAAAATTATGAGCCTAAAAAAGATGTTGCGGTTATAGGGCTACACAACATTAAGCAACAACAAGCTTGATTGAGCAATGGACATGAACTTTGGTTTAGGAAGGGAAGACGGCCAAAGGTTTACGGCCACATCGATGAAATGTTCGAGAGTGAAAAAATAATTACAATGTCGCTAGCAAACCGAGGCAACAAAACCAAATGGTAACTAGCTATATTGCATGTAACCAAGCACCTCCAGTCAACACATCTGGTGGTTTTAGCTAGATGAATGCCTTCACTCACCTGTAGAAAAACGAACCCATTCTTCATCTCTTCATCAGAGGTATTTAAAAACTTCCGGTTCGTAGAGATCCCTGGGCTACTGCGCCCTCTGCTGTATAGAATAATATCTACACGCGTATACACGCGCGTTCAGTCATCTGGGTAGGTCGTCTATGACAGTCAACTGAACGTGTATACTGACGTGTCGCGTATACGGGTATAGGAACGCGTATACATGGGTGCATACACGTATACACGGTTGCATATGCGTATAGATGTATACACGGTCGCGGTGGTATACACGTTAGGTTGTTTAAATAGTTTATTAAAGTCCCTTTTCACCTGCCATAGTGTGTGTGTGTGTAATAAGGAATAAGAGATGCAATTCATCTCTTATTCCTTACAACCATATAGAGAGGCACATAATATACACGTGTACACCAACAGTCAGGTCAAAATGATTTTAAGATAATTCTGTCTAATTTTGTATTTTTCATGAAATTGTCACTGTAGAAGTAAATCCCAGATGGCGGACATGACAGGTTCTTGAGTCGATTTTGTACTTCCTGGGGAATGAGGCATGTACACCAAGAAAAAAAACATCATTCTAGGTCAATCGGGGTGGAAATAGTGTAATTGTGAAAAAAAATTAATTAGGGCGTGGACTGTGGTGCCCCCTGTGGAGGAACCTGGTCTAGTGTCTGTGGGGAAGGTATACAAGGTCTATATTTTCATTGTGCCATAATGTTATGCATGCATGATGTTGATGGATGCAATTCTTTTACACTTGCCAGCCATTTTGCCCGCCATCTTGTTATATATCTCTAGCCTTTACCACCCTATAGGGAGACGTATAAAACACATGGTTGCCGACTCCCAGGTTTATCAGTGTTATTGTTTATTTTATGTAGATTTCTTTAGTTTTCATGAAATTTTCTCTGTACAAAATATGCAAAATGACAGACATGATAGGTCCTTGATGCAGTTTTGTAACTTCTGGGGAATGAGGCATGTACACAAAGAATCAGCATTCTAGGTCAATCAGGGTGGAAATGGCATTATTTTAGAAAAATGCGTTAAGGCGTGACCTATGGCGTCCCTTGTGGAGGACTCGGGTCGAGTGTCTGTGTGGATAGTATACCTGGTCTGTATTTTCATTGTTCCATCATGTAATGCGCACATGAAGTGTATGCATCCATAAGTTTTGTCTGCCGTCTTGTAATATATCTCTTAGTCTTTACCACCCTATAAGGAAACTTGTAAAAGACACAGGTATGCTGATTGCGAAGTCTATCAGAGCTATTTTTGATTTTAAGTACATTTTTATAGGTTTCATAAAATGTTCCCTGTACAAAATATCCAAGATGGTGGGCATGATAGGTTCTTGATGCAGTGTTGCACCTCCTAGGAAATTAAGCTTATAGACAAATAATCAGCATTCTAGGTCAATCGCGGTCAAAATAGTGTCATTGGGGAAAAAATTAATTAGGCGTGGCCTGTGGCGCCCCCGTGGAGGAAACGGGTCCCGTGTCTGTGTAGTTGGTATACATGGTCTATATTGTCATTGTGCCATATTGTAATGCACACATGAAGTATATGGATCCATTTGTTTTACAATGGTCAGCCATTTTGTCTGCCATCTTGTATTTTATCTCGTAGCTGTGAACATCCTATAGGGAGACATGTATATAAGACACATGGTTGCACACATGATAGGTCCTTGAGGCAAATTTGTACCTCCTGGGGAATGAGGCATGTTCACAAAGAATCAGAATTCTAGATTAATCAGAGTGGAAATGGCATAATTGTGGAAAAATGCATTAACGTGTGGCCTGTGGTGCCCCCTGTGGAGGAATCGGGTCGGGTGTTTGTGTGAATGATATAACTAGTCTGTATTTTCATTGTGCCATAATTTAATGCACACATGAAGTCTATGTATCCATACGTTTTACACTGGTCAGCCATTTTGTCCACCATCTTGTAATACATCTCTTAGCCTTTACCACCATATAGGGAGACATGTAAAAGACACAGGTATGTCGATTGCCAGGTTAATCTGAGTTACTGTTGATTTTGAGTAATTTTTATAGGTTTCATATGATGTTCACTGTACAAAATATCCAAGATGTCGGACATGATTGGTTCTTGATGCAGTGTTTCACGTCCTGGGGAATTACACATGTCGACAAAAAATCAGCATTCTTGGTCAATCGGGGTGCAAATACTTTCATTGTGAAAAATATTAATTAGGGCGTGGCCTGTGGCGGTCCCTGTGGAGGAATCGGGTCCGGTGTCTGTGTGGAAGGTATACATGGTCTATATTTTCATTGTGCCCTAATTTAATGCACACATGAAGTCTATTCATGCATTTGTTTTACATTGGTCAGCCATTTTGTCCGCCATCTTGTATTTTATCTTTTAACTGTGAACACCCTATCCGGAGACATGTATGAGACACATGGTGGCCGAATGCCATGTCAATGTGGGTAATTTATGGAAATGTACACCACGCGTTCAGTCATCGGTGGCCACTTAGTACCATGCTACCTTTTCCTGTCGCGCAGTCTGTGATAGCTATAGGAACACTAACTGTGTTTATTATAAAGAAATTTGCATAGCCGTATTTGGCTTATAGTGTATTGAACTGGAGCCAATGCTGTCGGGAGCTAGAAATGTGCTGCTGGCTATACCCTCTATTTTCCTCTATGTATTGAGACCCCATATGGGTTCTTTATACCCTTGTGAGTAATTCTTGAAAGCCATGTTCCACCTCACAACGTCTAGTTTTTTATCATAAGACAATTTGCATAGGCCAAACTGAGGTATATTCTTGCACTGGAGCCAATGGAGTGAGTGACTAAGAAAGTGCTGCCAGCTATTTTCTCTTAATTTCCCCCATGAATTGACACTCTATTTGGATTCTGTAAAAGAAAATTAAATCGGTCTTGAGTCCAAAGTTCTATAAAGTTTTTTTCATTTTGACATGCGCATGGGATAATCGATATATGGCCACCTAGTATGACCGCACTCCGAGTAATCAAAGAATCTAGGTACGGCAGGTGTCTTTGTAGCTTCTTCACTGGCCATGCCCCCTACTCATTTTACTCACACATTGAACAAAGAACAGATGCCAGGTCATTCTCTGGTCAAGCTAAGATCTCTTCAACAGATAAACAGAGAACCCTATGGTCTGTTAATTACTCATTTACCTAGGTCACAGCATACTAAAGGAAACCACCATAGAAATTAATATAAACTCATACCTGCCAATATAGTATAAAATAATAACATCAAAACATCATATATTGCTTCACAATTTCAAATTTCTATCACAATTCTCTATAACATAGTCAGTAATCCTCGAAAACCATGTTCCACATTCACAATGTCTAGGTTTTTTGTGATAAAGCAATTTGCAGAGGCCAAATTCAGGTATAGAGTCTTGCACTGGAGAAAATGGAGTGGTTGGGTACAAAAGTGCTGCTGGTGTAATACACAATGAGATAATTCGGATATCTGTCTAAGTTGGTCAATAGGGTAAGCACAGGAAAATAGTCTGGCAGGGGACATTCGTGTCTGTATGTGTGTGGCTCATACAGTAACTATGGCCATAGACAAAAACACTGGCAGTGGAAAACGCAGTGGTAGGACACTGCAAGTATATGTTTTTTTATGTTTCTGTGTGTGTGTGTGTGTGTGTGTGTGTGTGTGTGAGTGACAAAGAAATACAGACAGCATAGAAGTTGGTTACTTCATTGTACCACCATCTTGCAATTTCTCTTCTTTGTTACAACCCTATACAGAGGAATATGAGATACCTGTACACCAACAGTCAGGTCAATTGGACTACCGATCTTAACAGTAGTGATCCAAGTTAACATAAAGGACTAATTTTGCAAAGGCATAGTTCAGTCGAAGCATACCAAACAGAATGGTCTTTACAATGGTTGGCACACAAACACAACCATAATCCCCCAAAAACATTCTAAAGTGCACCACTGTATAAATTACAAGATGGCACAAAAAACAAAGCACTATCACCTTCTTATCAATTACAACAAACATAAACATTAACAAAATGAACAGCCACAGAGCATGCTGGGGTATTGCTAAAAAAAAAAGAAATATGGCTTTATACGGCATATTTTTGTAAACAGGGAATCAAAGACTGTGGAATAACAAATCATTCTTGTGTTTCCTGATAACAGATATTTCCAGTTATACAACACGACGAATGTCAAAGGACTGTTTTATAACAAATTTAAAACAGAAATTTACTGTCATACTGAAATTGGCACACAAACATGATCATAATCCACAAAAAACATTAAATAGTATAACACTGTACATAGATAAGAAGGCACAAAAAACAAAGCTCTGCCACCTTCTTATCACTTACAACAAACTTAAACAGCCGCAAAGCATGCTGGGATATCAAAGGCGTTTCAGAGAATTTGGCAGTACATCCAACCGGCCTCACAACCGCAGAC
This sequence comes from Esox masquinongy, assembly GCA_016801175.1. Lineage (NCBI taxonomy): Eukaryota > Metazoa > Chordata > Actinopteri > Esociformes > Esocidae > Esox > Esox masquinongy. Next base: position 28,337 of record JACXGI010006920.1, read on the forward strand.
CACGTGTAACCACACCAGCCCAGGACCTCCACATCCAGCATCTTCACCTCTAAGATCGTCTGGGACCATCCTCCCGGACAGCTGCTGCCACAATCGGTTTGCATAACCAAAGAATTTCTGCACAAACTGTCAGAAACCGTCTCAGGGAAGCTCATCTGCATGCTCGTCGTCCTCATCGGGGTCTCGACCTGACTGCAGTTCGTCGTCGTAACCGACTTGAGTGGGCAAATGCTCACATTCGATGGCGTCTGGCACTTTGGAGAGGTGTTGTCTTCATGGATGAATCCCGGTTTTCACTGTACAGGGCAGATGGCAGACAGCGTGTATGGCATCGTGTGGGTGAGCGGTTTGCTGATGTCAACGTTGTGGATCGAGTGGCCCGTGGTGGCGGTGGGGTTATGGAATGGGCAGGCGTGTGTTATGGACAACGAACACAGGTGCATTTTATTGATGGCATTTTGAATGCACAGAGATACTGTGACGAGATCTTGAGGCCCATTGTTGTGCCATTCATCCACGACCATCACCTCATGTTGCAGCATGATAATGCACGGCCCCATTTTGCATGGATCTGTACACAATTCCTGGAAGCTGAAAACATCCCAGTTCTTGCATGGCCAGCATACTCACCAGACATGTCACCCATTGAGCATGTTTGGGATGCTCTGGATCGGCGTATACAACAGCATGTTCCAGGTCCTACCAATATCCAGCAACTTCGCACAGCTATTGAAGAGGAGAGGAGCAACATTCCACAGGCCGCAATCAACAACCTGATCAACTCTATGCGAAGGAGATGTGTTGCACTGCGTGAGGCAAATGGTGGTCACACCAGATACTGACTGGTTTTCGGACCCCCCCGGACCCCCCCAATACAGTGAAACTGCACATTTTAGAGTGACCTTTTATTGTGGCCAGCCTAAGGCACACCTGTGCAATACTCATGCTGTCTGATCAGCATCTTGATATGCCACACCTGTGAGGTGGATGGATTATCTCGGCAAAGGAGAAGTGCTCACTAACACAGATTTAGACAGATTTGTGAACAATATATGTCTATGGTTGGCACACAAATATGACCATAATCTCCAAAAAACATTCTAAAGTGTATCACTGTACATACATTACAAGATGGCCCAATATACAAAGCTCAGTCACCTTCTTATCAATTACAACAAACATAAACATTAACAAAATGAACAGCCGCAAATCATGCTGGGATATCGGAAATAAAAAAGACATTATTATATTATTCCTTAACAAAAGATATTATATTATAAAAGATATTATTCCTTAAACAGTTTATTTTTTAAAACAGCGCATCAAAGTCTGTGGCAAAACAGATAATTCTTGTGTTTCCTAATAAAATACTTTTCCAGTTCTTTAACAGGACAAATGTTAAATGAAAACTTATAATATGTTACGAATGCTACTAAAACGTATCATACTTTACGAATTTGCACAAAACAGCTGAGACATCTTTCAAATCGGCAACATACAGCTGAGCAGGTTGGCGCCCTACCCACAGCTCCACACAGGGATTACAGCCTCAGAGGAACGGGTAATGGCCTTACCAAGGGCACTACAATTTGTAATAAATGCATTTTAATGTTACACCTAGGTTAACGTTACGTATCACAGTACTGGGGTTAAGGTTAGGGTTAAGGTTAGATATCACAGCACTGGGGTTAAGGTTAGAGTTAAGGTTTGGTTTAGGGTTAGAAAGAAAATCACTTGTAACATATTGACCTTGCAAGACCGCTACTCACTGCCTCTACTTGAAAGTTCCTATTTAGAGCAGTGGGTAGTGCACATTTCTGCAGAGCAGAAGAACACAGGTTCAAAATGTGGCCATTATATATATTTTTTTCTGGATTATTACTCTAACAATACTTCACCTAACATAATATACAGCTCTGGAAAAAATTAAGAGACCACTCCTAATTTTTCTTAAATCAGCATCTCTACATGTATGGCAGCCATTCCATTCCAGTGTCTGTTAATTTCCAACACAACCTCATTTTACTTAATGAGGTACTGATTAGGTGATTACCTGAACCAAATATAATTTAACGAGGAAAAGTATAAAAACCACTGCTGTGGTCATCACTATCCTCTTGCAATAGGACCAGCTGGATGGCAAAAACACTGCAAGTAGTACCTCAAAGGTAATTTGAATAAAAAAAATAACTGTTCAGCATGACAGAAGAGTTGAAAAGAAAAGCTTTGAGTGAGGAAAAGAAGGGTTCAATACTGGCTTTACTGGCAGAGGGATACAGTGAGCGTCAGGTTGCTTCCATCCTGAAAATTTCAAAGATGGCAGTTCATAAGAACAAGGTCAAGCAAGAGACATTGGGGACAACAAAGCTACAGACAGGCAAAGGACGAAAACGACTGTCCACTGACCGAGATGACTGTCAACTCATTCGGATGTCACTCAACAACCGAAGGATGACATCAAGTGACCTACAAAAAGAATGGCAAACAGCAACTGGGGTGAAGTGCACGGTGAGGACGGTTCGAAACAGGCTTCTAGAGGCAGGGCTGAAGTCGTGCAAAGCTAGAAAAAAGCCCTTCATCAATGAGAAGCAAAGAAGAGCCAGGCTGAAGTTTGCAAAAGACCATAAGGATTGGACCGTAGAGGAATGGAGTAAGGTCATCTTCTCTGACGAGTCAAATTTTCAGCTTTGCCCAACACCTGGTCGTCTAATTATTAGACGGAGACCTGGAGAGGCCTACAAGCCACAGTGTCTCGCACCCACTGTGAAATTTGGTGGAGGATCGGTGATGATCTGGGGATGCTTCAGCAAGGCTGGAATCGGGCAGATTTGTCTTTGTGAAGGACACATGAATCAAGCCAAGTACAAGGTTATCCTGGAAGAACACCTGCTTCCTTCTGCACTGACAGTGTTCCCCAAATCTGAGAATTGTTTTTGCCAGCAGGACAGTGCTCCATGCCACACAGCCAGGTCAATCAAGGTGTGGATGGAGGACCACCAGATCAAGACCCTGTCATGGCCAGCCCAATCTCCAGACCTGAACCCCATTGAAAACCTCTGGAATTTGATCAAGAGGAAGACTGATGGTCACAAGCCATCAAACAAAGCCGAGCTATTTGAATTTTTGTGCCAGCAGTGGCATAAAGTCACCCAACAGCAATGTGACAGACTGGTGGAGAGCATGCGAAGATGCATGAAAGCTGTGATTAAAAATCATGGTTATTCCACCAAATATTGATTTCTGAACTCTTCCTAAGTTAAAACATTAGTATTTTGTTGTTGAAATATTAATATGAATTTGTTTTCTTTGCATTATTTGAGGTCTGAAAACAAAGCATATTTTTTTGGTGTTTTTGACCAGTTGTTGTTTTCTACACATAAATGCTCTAAATGACAATATTTTTATTTGGAATTTGGGAGTAATGTTGTCAGTAGTTTATAGAATAAAACACATACCTATGAATGTTGTCAGTACTTCATTTTACTCAAACACATACCTATGAATAGTAAAACCAGAGAAACTGATAATTTTGCAGTGGTCTCTTAATTTTTTCCAGAGCTGTATTTTAAGAATTCAGCTGTCAAATATTTATGTGATATAGTCTACGTAGTACCCTGAGATCAGTGTGGGCAGGGGACATTCGTGTCTGTATGTGTATGATCATTTAGACTTCTGTCTCAAAAGAAACACTCCATTGACAAAAACATTAGCAAAGGCAATCACAGTGGTAGTGTTTCATCTACCTTGTTTTGCCAATGTACTTACATTAACCACCTTTTTACTGATGTCATTGCTCCACCATCTTGCAATTTAGCTCTTATTCCTTACAACCCTATAGGGAGGCACATATGAGACGTCTGTACACCGACAGTCCGGTCAATCGGGCTACCGGCTGATTTTAAGGTAATTTTTATATTGGTCGTTAGAGTAAGCATAAAGGGTTATCTTCGGAGTGGAATTGGCATAATTGAGGAAAAAATGCATTAAGGCGTGGCTTGTGGCACCCCTTGAGGGGGAATCGGGTTAGGTGTCTATGTGTATAATATACATGGTCTGTATTTTCATTGGGTCTTTATGTAATGCACACATGAAGTGTATGCATCCATGAGTTTTACACTGGTCAGCCAGTTTGTCTGCCATCTTGTAATATGTCTGTTAGCTTTTAACACCCTATAGGGACAAGTATAAGATACGTATGCCGATTGCCAGGTCAATCAGAGTTTCATTAAACTTTCACTGTACAAAATATCCAAGATGGCAGACATGATAGGTTCTTGCAGTGTTGCACCTCCTGGGGAATGAGGCATGGAAACAAAGAATCAGCATTCTAGGTCAATCGGAGTGGCAGCATTGTGGAAAAACTGCATTAAACTGCTTACCATGGGATTATTTCTGCTGCCGTATGCTTACAATGTTTATATAGCTGGATCCCCATGCTCACCATGTCACAGGAGAACCCCGTATCATGGTTGCAGCAAACTATATATAATAATAATATACACCATGTATACCTACCACAAAGAGATGCAACCTGATTGCTCCATAAGGGGCGCCACAGGCCACACCCAAATTCCTTTTATTTACATGATGCCATATCCACCCCGAATGACCTAGAATGCTGATTCTTTGTGTACATGCCTCATTATTCATGATGAACAAAAAAGACTCAAGCACCCTTAAAGTCCACTATCTTGGATTTTTCGGTTCAGTGGAAATTTTGCAAAGCATATAAAAATGTACTTAAAATCAACAATAAGTCCGATTGACGTGCCCTTTGGCGTACAGGTGCCTCATACATGCCTCCCTATAAGGTGATAAGGAATAAGAGATACATTGCAAGATGGTGGACAAAATGGCTGACAAGTGTAAAACAAATGCATCCATGGACTTCATGTGTGCATTACATTACGGCACAATGAAATTATAGACAATATTTACCTAACATACAGACACTGGACACGATTCCTCCCCTGGGGGCGCCACAGGTCACGCCATAATTAATTTTTTTCACAGTGACACTATTTCCGCCCCGATTGACCTAGCATGCTAATTATTTGTCTACATGCCTCATTCCCCAGGAATTGCAACACTGTATCAAGAAGAAATCATGTCTGCCATCTTGGATATTTTGTACAGTAAACATTTTATGAACCCTATAAAAATCTACAATAACTCTGATTGACCTGGCAATCGGCAACCATGTGTCTTATACATGTCTCCTTATAGGGTGTTCACTGCTAAGAAATAAAATACAAGATGGAGGACAAAATGGCTGTTCAGTGTAAAACAAATGCATCCATAAACTTTGTGTGCATTACATTATGGCACAATGAAAATATAGACAATGTACACCTAACATACAGACACCAGATCCAAATATATAGAACATGTATACCAAACACACAGACCACTATGAAACAAAATCCCTTAATTTTCACTTTAAAATGTACTTTATTCACCTATTGATATTGATATAATTAAGGTGGTGTTCAATGGATTTTCAAGAGGTTAATTAAGGGGTATTAATTGTAATTAAGGTGTAAATGAATAGTTTTTAATGGATTTTGTGCGTGGTTTAAGGCAAAATTAAGGGGTAAAATCCCTTAAAGTGAGCTAAAATCCATTAAAATGACCTCTTATTGTTCCTTAAAGTATACTTAATTTCCCCCTTAATAGTCATAATTAAGGTGGTGTTTAATGGATATTCAAGTGGGTACTTAATGGGTATTAATTGCAATTAAGGTGTAAATTGATAGTTTAATGGATTACGTGCATAAAATAAGGTAAAATTAAGGGATAAAATCCCTTAAAGTGCGCTAAAATCCATTACTTGTCCCTTAACGTGAAGTATACTTGATTTGTAAGTTAAGGTGTAATATTTATTCATTTTTTACAGTACTGACACCCCTTAATATACACCTTAATCAATGCAACAGAGGTGTTATGTGCATGGATTAATGAGTAATTCCTGAAAAAGTGGTATTTTGAAGTACAAATGGGTTATGAAGTACTACAAAATCCATTTCGGTTACTCCTGAACTCATACTGTGAAATATACTGAACGTGTACCATTAACTATCAATAATGCTATAAAACAATAGTTAAGGAAGATTCAAAATGTATTTAATAATTGAATTGCACAAAGTCTTCAAAATCACATCTGCTGCTATCTTACAACCATAGCAAAATGTATTTTAAAAATTCCTATTAGCCAGTTCACATACATGGGACATGTTATCAAGTATTATCAGTAATAATGAAAGCATTTACAACTGGTTGTGACATGCATTTGGTATTCAAGTCTTTACTTTTTTGGGCTGGACCTCAAGTGCCTCTATCTCTTCATCTGCAATGCTCTCTTCTTTAGATATCACTTCCTGTCTCACTCTTCTTTCTTTTTCTGTTGTACACCTCTTCATTTCCGTTTCCATCTTCATCTCATTCCTCCTTGTCCCTCTGATGACATCTTTCCTTTCTAAAACGGATTAAAAAACAAACAATGACTCAAGATGTACACATTTAAAAGGCAATACACAGTCACTCTCACAATGCAACCTAAGGCAGTTTTGTTCATGGATAATTGAAATAATGGGTAAAATCTGCTAAAGCCACATTGTAAGCCTTACAGAAAATAGCTCAATGTACATTTCCTTATCAAATAGCCCTACTGTAACACCACTGAATTCCAGTCCTTGTTTTGTCATCTGTCTGGACCCTACGTTTGTGGTTATGTGTACCTGGACTTAGTTTTCGTTGATAATCATTCACACCTGTTTTCACTTGTGTCTTATGTGTGTATATTAGGGCGGTCCTTAGTGGAATGTAAAAATATTTCTTAGAATTTGAAATAAGGCCTCCTTGCATTTGATAGATTTTGGTATAAAAGTATAATTAAACCAGAAAAGGAACCAGGCAAGCCTAGTTCAGCTAGCATTGCCTGACATTGATACAATAACTATCAATATAGGTGAAGATAACTGACTTTTTCTTCAAGTGAAAAGATGGGAGAATCGAGGAAACCCCTACTCTTTTACTGGCCAATGGGTTGTGATCTAGTAATTACGTCAATTAACTATTAGGCTGTATCTTTTGAACCGTTTGAGCTACAGACAAGAAAACAACTTTGTTTCACATGTTTAAGCTATCCCCACTGGAAATTATGAAACGGTTATTGATTTTAAATATGCTAATTAGCATAAATAGTGTTAATTAATTTCTCTAGGCTGTATATTTTGAACTGTTTGAGCTACAGAGACGAAATCTGCGATTGGTAAAACTTTTATGAGATTTAACTATGTCAAGTATGCTAATTTATGCGAATTACCCTCAGCAACAGTATCTCTTAAACCTTAAAAAATACAGACTCCAAACCTTTCGATAGATGAACACTATTTCAAACCATAAATAATTTTTAAACAGCTAGCAAGCACACCACATTTTCTTCATGAAATGTACTTGTCTAGTTATTATTATTATTATTATTATGTGTGTTTGCCAAAGGCAAAGCACAACTATAGGTTTCTCCCATACTTCTTCTTATTATTATTAAGTGTGCTTTCCGAAGGCAAAGCACAACTACAGGTTTCTCCCATATTACTTCTTATTATTATTATTAGGTGTGCTTCCTAAAGGCAAAGCACAACTATAGGTTTCTCCCATACTTCTTCTTCTTATTATTATTATTATTCCTCCAGTTCTACAGCCTAAACAGTAAAAGCTATAAACACGAAACCAACTCCAAAATGTCCCAGATGCTCGAACTCGGGTTGCTTGAGCAGATCTTTTTGATAGCTATTATACTTTTTAAACTATATCAATATTTAAATGAGCCACCAATGTATTTCAATGGGAAAAAAGTGTCCATAGACTTGAATGGTAAAAAAGTCAAAAATTCCTACATCTTGGCATTGGTTTGGACTTGATAGCTTAAAAAATCTCCTACATTTTTTAAGCTATCAAGTCCAAACCAATGCCAAGATGTTCAGTCTTGCCCAACTCGAGTTGCTTGTATTCAGATTTTTGATGCTGTTTACTTTTGTAATAATTAACATTCAAATCTTGCATAAATTAACATGTGTTTCAATGAGAGCCAAAGTAATACAGAGGTTTCAATTCAAAATGTTCATGCTTTAGGGCCAATCAACCTTTGATAACTTTAACCCTCCAGGGTCTCAATCCACGGATATGCGGATTTTGCACATTAGCATAAATTAACATAAATAATCGAAAAAACAATCATCGATAAAATCGTAGGATTTTTTTGGATTATATCGAGACATATTCGTGAAGCATTTCGTTTGTGTTCCTATGGGAATCACCACCTGAGAGGCGAGGGGAGAGGTGCACCAAAACTGACTGAGCGCATAGCGCATATTTCCATAAAACGTTATTACTAGAATCATATTGCTGACTTTTGCTCATATCTAGGTATTCTAACGAAGCAATCAGTACATAGATTGTGTTCTATGGGGATAACAGCCTGCGTGAGAGAAATAGTAGAGTGTAACCAACTGGCCTCCTCTGACTGATCACATAGGTGTACATGTCTATAAATATCCCAAACTGAACTATAATAACTAGAATCGGACTTACCTAATATCCAGACAACTCCAACAAAGCGATCCGTACGTAGTTCGTATTCCCATGGGGATAAACAGCCAAAAGTATGGTCCACAAGATGGTCGCCAACTGAAATGCAAAATGTAGGCTACATTTCCACACATATCCAGAAAAGTAATCACTAGAATCGTACGGCTGACTTTAGCTTAGATCTAGGCATTCTAACGAAAAGAGTGGTACATTGTGGTACATTCAATGGCCAATACAGTCCGCCTGGTAGATCTGGACCAAACCGGTCACCATTACGCATTGGAGTCTTCCTTTGTTTATTTGTCACCCGAATCACAAATGGCGCTTGTACCATGCTTATATTGCCTGGAAATGACCTAGGAATGATGGGACGTCATAAACTTCAGTCCCATAGTAACGGTAAATAACGGTAAACAGTGGCGCACCCCACTGATCACTGATCAATAATGGCGATGACCAGCGTAGTTTTTGTTCCGTTTATGCCTGGGTCCTCTCTAGGTTTCTTCCTAAATTTTGCCTCTTAGGGAGTTTTTCCTATCCACTGAAATGCAACATTACTGTTGTTTGCTCCTTGGTTTAAGGCCGGGTGTTTTGTAAAAGCACTTTGTGACAACTGCTGATGTAAAAAGGGCTTTATAAATAAATTTGATTGATTGATTGATGCAAGATAGCTCTTTGTTTTCATCCAAAACGTTTTAGAACATATTTGAACATTATCAAGAGGCCGTGGAAGGTTATTCTGTCCAGGAACACGTTCTATCAGGCTGCGCGCAATGACCGTTCAGCTCAAACAGCTCTGACTGACGACCCATCCAGATAAGAAGTCAGTACATCGCTATTTAAAGGGGATGTCCTTTGGTTTTTGGAAAGAATTTGGGTTTCATAGTCCTTTTTTTTTTGACAACAAAATACCAACAGCGCTACTGATCCTCTGCTGCCATCACATGGCCGTTTGGTGTCATTACATCTAATTTATTCAAAAATGCCTTGTCTGTATTTCATAAAATTCTGTTTCATCTCTAGGCTGAAGAACCAACATTATTTGGGGAACCTATAATTTTTTACATTGTATTATTAATTTTATTCATTAGTTTCAGCCTAAAGCAATGTAATATGACAATAAAGGCATGGAAATATCAGGTAGTAACATTGAAACAAAACTTCATAAGGGTTTCAATAAAATGTTATCATACTGTATCGCAGAAATGTTTTTCATATACATTTTTTTTGCCTTTCCAACACATTAGGTTTCTAAATAGTGTCCCAGAAATCTGTTTTTGTGTTTTTATTGTAGCAAAGGGGGTTGTGATTACCAGGATATATGATGGTCCATGGTATCTATTACAAAAATGAATCTAGGATCCAAAATGTCCAAGTAGTGAAATCCAGCCGAAATCACCTCGTACCCTGGAGGGTTAAAGGTTTGAGACTATCCTAAATAAGAATTCTATTACATGTTTATAAACATTTGACAGTATAATTGCTAATTTACATCGTTAGGATATAACTGAGAATGACTCTTGATGCGTTCATGCTACAGACACGAAACCAAATTTGTTTCACATGTTTAGGCTATACCCACTGCAATTTATGAAACAGTACTTGATTTTACGTATGCTAATTAGTATAATTAGTGTTGATTGACTATTAGGCTGTATCTTTTGAACCGTTCGGGCTACAGGCATGAAACCAACTTTTTTTCACATGTTTAAGCTACCCCTTTGCAAATTAAGAAATGGTTAGCAATTTTACATATGCTAATTAGCGTTATTAGTTTATATTAACTACTAGGCTGTATATTTTGAACCGTTCGAGCTACAGACACTAATTCAATTTTGTTTCACAAGTTTAGCCTATGCCCAGTTCATATGATGAAACGTTTATTGATTTTACAGATGCTAATTAGTGTAATTAGTATAATTAGTGTTGACTAGCTATTAGGCTGTATCTTTACCTACGCTGATTAGCGTATTCAGCATTAATTAGGCTGTATCTTTTGAACCGTTCGATCTACAGACACAAAATCAACTTTGTTTCACACGTTTAGGCTATACCCACTGCAATTTATGAAACGGTAATTGATTTTACGTATGCTAATTAGCATAATGAGCGTTAATTAACTACTAGGCTGTACTTTGGAACCGCTCGAGCTACAGACACGAAACTGAATTTCATCAGTTTAGACTATTCTCTGTTCATATAATGACACATTTATTGATTTTACGTATGGTAATTAGCGTAATTAGTGTTAATTAACTAATAGGCTGTATATTTTGAACCATTCGAGCTATAGACACGAGATCTGTCATTGGTAACACTTTTTTGAGCTTTAACTATGTCATGTGTTCTAATTTATGCTAATTACCCTAACCAACAGTATCTCTCGAACCTTAAAAAATACAGACTCCAAACCTTTCGATAGGTAAGCACTATTTCAAAATAAATAAATATGTTTTAAACAGCTAGGAAGCACACCACATTTTCTTCAGGAAATATACTTCTCTTGTTATTATTATTATTCTTTCGGCAAAAGTGTTTTTTGCATATTCCCGTGAGATAAAATAGCTTAAAGGTGCACAAATGTTTATGGTATTAAAGGGCCAAGGGCTGCAACTTCTGGTGCAGTGGCATGCATGTCGGTCTCATGGTGGCACCATCACAAGCCTCCAATGTCATACTTTTTGCAAGCTCACCACACCCACCCTTTGTGACCTAGAGCCTTGAAAATGTGTACATAGGTGTAACTCCTCGTATTGAACATTTTTGCCATTGAGAGCCATAAAGACAGCCTT
>JACXGI010006921.1:0-20662 GCA_016801175.1 Esox masquinongy
CACTGTAATACATCTACAGTTGTATTTCTAACTGCATATATCTACATGAATATATCCACTGTAATACATCTACAGTTGTATTTCTAACTGCATATATCTACATGAATATATCCACTGTAATACATCTACAGTTGTATTTCTAACTGCATATATCTACATGAATATATCCACTGTAATACATCTATGTCAATGTAGACAGTGCAGCAACATTATCACCAACATGATCACCAACATTATCGCCAACACTATCTCCCCTGCGACCATGGCTGACAATGGGAATGTCCATTTAAGCCTTCAGACTTGCACACACATCCACACACGGCTAGACAGACAGACAGACAGACAGACAGACAGACAGACAGACAGACAGACACACACACACACGCACACGCACACACACGCACACACAGACTCATTTTCTCTCTCAACCATTGAATCACAAAAGGTGATTACTCTGAAAATGGGTCCCTCTCCATCCAGCCTGCCAGTCACGGGCGAATGCAAGGCAATTACGAGGCATCCGTCAGAGCCACGGCGTCGGATGAACGAATTTATCACCCTTTGATTGCCTTGGGCAGCACCGACTGCAGAAACAAATGGCAGACAGCTCACGCAACCGTTACCATGGAAAAATGCTAACAGATCTTACTTAATCATAAGGCTGGTGTTAATGGTGTGTTAGTGTACCACAGTGAAGACGCTGAGTGTATAAAAACACCAAGACACAACAGAAAAAAGATATAAGGGGAAATCAGAAAACAAAAGGCAAGGACAATGCAGCATTGACCATCTCTCTCTCGCTCTTTCTCTCTCCACTTAGCTTTCTAGTCCTCTGACTTTCTCACCCTCCATAATTTTTTCCCTCTCTCCCACTTTCTCTCTGCAGTGTGGTCTGGGGGAAATGTGCCGCAGGTAAAGTCCCACACTCACTCGCGCACACATACATATACAGGCTTATGCACACACACACACACACACACACACACACATTCCGGGGCAGGACTGTGTGGCCATCTTTCATGTTTTTCACCACGCCATCATCTGTTTTGAACTTAACATACTCCCTTGTCCTGAAGTTGAACGTCAGACACAATGGCAGAGGACTGTTTCATTCTGTTTCATCATCCATTTCTATATCCTTCAGACCCAGAGAAATACAATGTTCCCTTTTGCCTAACCATAAACCTAGCCCTTACTCTAACCCTAACCTTAACATAACCCTAACCTGATCATCAATAGCCCAACTTTTACTTTTAAACGTAATGTAACGGCTAACCCTTACTCTAAACCTGTCCCTAAACGTAAACGTGGCCGCAATTCTAATACTATACACATTTGCATGTTATACCCTAGCCCTAAAATGGACATATTGTGAACCTGTCAAAATACCTTGTGAGGACCGATTTTTCAGGTTTTACCAACTTGCTGGGTCACCGCTTGTGCACATAGACCTGACTCATCCACACACACCTTCCCAGCTTCATCCCTGCTGGCAGAACAACACAGCTCCCAGTCAGTGACTCTTTGATTAGACCACAGATTTATCTAGCAATTAAACACAGCTTGGTTACTCCTGTCAGGCTCAGCCTGACTGCAGCTCCGTACGGGTGGGTCTTGGTTTTGGTCACCGTGCCAGCTACAACCTGTCCGTGGCCCATTTGTGGAATTACAGTAGTGTTCTGAAGACTGGAAAGTACATATAATGTGATTGCTTATATAATCATTCAGGTTAATGGGAAATAGTCTCTGGCTAGGAATGCAATGTGACAGAGCGATAGTCTCCCGGATATAATTCAGACTGCCTCATTAACTTAGAGTTCTTATAGTTGTTGTACTTCATGCGACAAATAGAGAAGAGTTATTAGTTCCACTTTGGTCACATCTGTCTGAAATCTCCTTCCAACTGATTCTAATCTATTGGAGCAGACAGAACAGTGCATCTCCCTCCCCAAACCACCAACTGCACACCTGAACATGATTTCTCAACAGTTATTTTTGGAAGATCTTGAAAATATTAACAAGGTCATAATGTGACTAGAGCGGACTTTTTAAATATTCATGAGAAAAAAGTCATAATAAAACATATGATAAGAGCAGGAGGTAATTCTATTCTCTATTTTTATCCTTATATGAAAAGCCTTGAAATACCACTCGGGTGTTTACTGTGAAAGCTGCCTAATCTTAACAAAAAAGAAAGTATTTCACTGTTATTAATAATCTGTCTAACATTCTCTACTGTCCTTCACCGTAGCTACAACATGTACTGTATTACCGGTACGCATTTTAACAGTGCTTTGGCACACACACACACACACACACACACAGCTTGGCACTTGGAACACTCATATGATCTTTCTCTATCTCCTTGACCCTTGACCTCTTCCACCTCTCCACTGTGAAACAGGACTACTATTTCACAATGGAAATCATTGTCTAAACCATACAAACGTCAACTAGGATGATATAATCACACTAAGACAATTAACTATAATGAAACGATTCGATGTTACCACTGCATATGTGAGTTGTTTCTGTACCTTGTCTAAATAGGCCGACTGCAACTTTCCATTCTCATGTAAAATGGCATTACTTTTCTTTATTTAAAAACTCTTCACTATGATTCTTTTTTATGGTCTAAACAATACGAATTTTGAAAAAATGTATGTTTTCCTCTCGGATCGATTATAAATGAGATTACTGAAAATTTCCTTTTATTTTGTGTACATTCTTGCCTAACAATCAATTACTGTTTTGAATAAAATAAAAAAATGTATCAGAAACAAAAATTCTTTGAGCTCTTCTGCCATTTTCCCATAAATAATTGTGTCTGATGCACCCAGAAATCAATCCGTTCCATCTCTGCAGTATAAATCACTGGTCACTGAAGACACCCCAAAGTGTCACAGCGGCGGAGAACAACCTGTCACTCCAGGTTAAAATCATCTCTGAGACACATCTCTTTCTAAAGTGTTATTTTTCCAAAAATAGATTAAATAGGCATTGTGTACGGTTAGGTCCGCTCATTTTCTTGCCCTTTTTAACACTTCATCAACTTAAATACCCATTTCAAATTGAATATGTGTCTATGTTGCCTGTAAAAAAATATTTTCAGCTATACCCTTTTATAAATTTGCTGCTAACTGGCAAATTTGGATGCTTTGGGAGCTGTTTGCAGTAGAAATGAATAAATTGTGTGGCCTAGGGTGATAAAAATAATAATCCATTACCTGAAGATAATATTATTTCTAATACTATTATTTCTAAATGAGTCTGACTTTGGGTCAGTGTCAATACAGTATCTATAGAGTAAATTAGTTGATTAATAAGAGGAAGTGTTGTAAATTGTCTGATTGTTTAGAAAGGAGCAGATGGATTTTTTCAGGGGTCATATTTCCAAATGAATCTACTACAATACAGCATTTATAATGGACTGGGCTTAATTTGATGGCACAGTCACAAAACCTGTATTGTCATTATTGGAGGCCATACAAGCAACTGAGCAGCTAGAAGAATACATCGCTAACCTTGAGTTTACAATGATACAGCTACTAACTACATAATCTGTCTTAAGGGCAGGACTAATTCCAAACTGGAAATGTAGACAAACTGCAGTGTCACCGGGCGTAAGGACACGTCCCATTGGACAGAGTTGTTTTTCCTGTAATGCTCCTGCAAAATAATGAGTCCCGTCGGGATAGAGATCAAACATCTGTCTGGGCCTCCTCCCAGGCTTACACTGGAAACCATGGACAGCAATTACAACCAGAGTAAAACCACTTTGTTTATTTAAAGAGGCTCAACCTTGAAAAGGCCTGTTTTCAAATAAAAGCATGGGGTTTGTGTTATGTTCTGAGTTCTTTCTAGGAAGGCAGTTTGGTGGATCTGAGGAGCTCGGAGTTCAGTTTAATATTCAATGGGAGACGGTACATTTCAGAATGCATACAAAGACCTTGTAATGGTAACAATAAAAATCAAAATCCATAACCTCAAGATAATATTATTTCTAAGACCGCCACCATCAGTCAAGTATCCTACATTACTATTCCATAAATAATAAATGGAAATAACTCTTTAAAAACTCACATTTCCTGGAAGGCAAATGAAGCATTCGGAAAAGTCTTTCGAATTCTGTACATCTCAAGCGGATACCAGAGAAACCAAAGGCCCTCTGTAGTGTTGGCAACTGTATTCATAGCTTTAGGACACTGTTGCTGCTGTTGTTAACTACAACTTTACTGCTCATTGATCTACATCTCTTTGAGATTTTCCGTCTTCATGCAAGAGTTCTTTCTAGAAGTATCTTCCTTTGAACATCTCCTGAGCAGCCCTGTGTTCTTTGGGCTGTTAGTGAGAACGAACTCTTCCTCTGATCAGGGTCTGAGTCTTTGAAGTAGTGGGGGTTTTGGTTAGAATGGATTTCTTTTAATATCCTCTTTGCCAGTTGGTCTGCTCTGCTCTGCCGCGTGCAACAACGTGGAGCATACATAGTGGACTTGTAATTGTCCTTATGTCATTCTAACATGTGTGTGTCACACAGTTCAACACTTGAAAGGTAATGCAAGTCAAAACAAATACATGTTGTTTGCAATCCTTTGTCGTCACTGGCTTCATCCTTTGATGTACTCGGAGTTGTCACACACTGCAAAGACGTGCCTAAAACGTCAAAGAGCAAGCAACAAGAGTTAATGCACATTGGCCAGGAAAAAACGACCTTTGTCCATTGCTTCGACAAGAGTCCTGTGTGACCGGGCAGACATCAGAACCATCTCGGTGCGACGTGACGGTGGGTTCCCTAGGGACAGGAGGAGAAAGGGCTTATTGCTTTTCGTTTAAGTATGTGATGACTGAGCATAGGAACGACTCATGTACCGGAACTTTGTCCCAACCCCATTGTGACATGTGAGAGAACTGACCACAATCAGCCCGGTCGGTAGCACCTGCATTTTCCCCCTCAGGCTTGTCTGTCTAGCAGTCTGAACTGTTGGTTGCGTCCGTAAATTATGTGTACATTTCAATTAAAACTGTTACTGAGTGTCCTATGGGTTTAGATACTGCCGGTCTATTTTGGTTCCGGTCCCCGGGGCTCAAAACTCAGTAAAACCCAGTCTGCTTTAAGGGGCGGCGACAGCAGAAACCAGCCAATCCTTTGGTTCAGTATTTAACTGCTGCTGTCTGTGCCTGTCTATTTATAGAATGAGCCGGGGAAAAGACATGCTGTTGTCTACCTACCAGGGAGACTCCTGAGTAACTTGTGTTGGAGATGTGACATAGCATTTTTCTGTTTCACAAGAAAGCATTGATTTTAGCTGTCTAATTTAACTGGATACATACTCAGAATAAGCTTATAGAATGGCTGGTGCAGATATATCCTAAACATACGAAAAACAATATGAGCAAATATAGTAAATCAAGATACCCCCCCAAAAAATGTGAGAAACATATATAAAGAATTGACTTGGGGAAGGTAGAAACTGGTTTGGTTTGGAATAGGTGCTAGCTCTGTTGTATTTTAATTTGACATACTATGGTTTCTTCATTATCTTCCTTGATTTTCTATATTCTTTCCAGTGTAGTGCTTTTCTTGTAGTTTTCTTAACATGTTTTAATGGTTTATTAATCTTATCAATATACTCATCTGTCCAGTGCAGGGACCTTATAAAAGCCTTTTTCATCAGCAGTAATACTAAATGTTGGACCATGTTGCTCCCATCTCAAATGGCCTTTAAGTTATAATGTTACTTCTTTGATTTCCCTGATGATCAACACTGCAAGTTATTATCTGCCCAGGTTGTGGGACATTGTAGACCTTCCCAGTACTAAGACAAAGCTACTACTAACAGCAGGCTACAATCACAATGATAGCCAATTGACTGGATGTGGGACATTTTCAGATCAAATGCCTAATTTCCTGTGTCTCTTTGTCTGACTGTTTAATTTCCTGTGTGTGACTACTGTTCGTCTGACACTAACTTCCTGTGTGTATCTATTGTACGTCTGGCACTAATAACTTCCTGTGTGTATCTACTGTACGTCTGTCACTCTAAAAACTTCCTATGTGTGCCTGCTGTATATCTGACACTTTAACTTCCAGTGTGTGTCAACTATATGTCTGACTGTCTAACTTCCTGTGTGTGTGTCTATAATGGACATTACTGTGCTCGGGGGATATTCAATGTCTTGAAAATGCTCGCATGTCCTACTTCTGATGCTTTTGATTAACCCTATTCAGGATTTTCTTTGAATGTTACTTTGTCTTCATGAAGTCAATTACATTTGGAAATGTCCAAGGGGGTCAATAATTTTGAGAGGTGTATGTCTAACTGGCCAAAATGTCTGATAGGTCACTTCCAGTGCCGCTAGAGCACAGGATGTTAGCAACAGTATCCAAGGCAACAGCAGCTGTTAGCTACCCCAATTAAAATTTTGTTTACAAGTAACGAGACTATGATGACTGGCACTGGTTCCCTATGGGTTGTTTTATTGAACAATTGTCTATTTTTTTCCTAAATGGCTTCACTGAAAATGGAATTTTGAAACACAATGAAAAAGGTTGACTAGATAGTCTTTTTATACTAAAGTGAAAAAGAACCCCATGCTGCATTTAGGTACACATTCAAATGTTTTTCTATTCTTCATGTCCAGGTCAGACTTCGAGGGCATGACCTGTGGGTCAGCTACTGATTACATCGTCAACAGTCCTGGACGGTAACGGATGGTACGCCCTCAAGACGGAGAATTGCTGCCTAACAAGACCTTCAGACGTGAGGAATGGGCGCATACACCATTTAGTCGTCCCTCCTGCCTCTTCCTGTCTGCCTTCAGGTGATACATGACAAGACGGGAAAGCCACTTCATGAATATTTCAGGAGTCGGTTGTCTAGGTCCATGCCTTGATCCCGGAATGTTTTTCAAGTCCCATAAACGCACCCACCGTGGGCCTGCAGTGACGTGTGTGAGAAAGAAAGAGTGTATTTGCGGGACCTTGCGCGCGCGTGCGTGCGTCTGTATGCGTGTGGGCATGTGTGTGCGCGTCCCTGTCTACCAGCTTGCTATCTTGCATGTGTGAGTGCGTGACTGCGTGTGTGCCTGTGCGCCTGTGCCTGTCTACTTGTGTGTGATCACCTGGGGGGTGGACTAACTGATGACTGAGCCTGAGAAAGACAGTGATGAAATGGTCTGGTCCCACGGGTCAGAGCTGCGGATGAGTCCATGTCATTAGAAGAAGCTGCAGGGGTGTTCTGATACCACACCAGGCTACGGCGAATGGAACGCTGGAGAACGTGTGGTTCTCTAAGTGTTCCAAGGTCCAGGGACTTCGCATACTGCGAGCTGCCGACGATTATTTGTGTGGCTGGTGGGTTTGTGTTTTGAGGCACGTGTGCGCATGTTTGCGAGACTCGACGTCGATCCACAGCCTGGCAGTGTGTTTAGGCTGCTGTCAAATTCAGTGGTGACTCGGCCTCCCCCAGCCACCGCATTGGCGCGAGGCGCTGAGAGGTTAACGGTCCCTTTAGTTGGACTGACTGTGTGTGTGTGTGTGTGTGTGTGTCTGTGTGTGTGTGTGTGTGTGTGTGTGTGTGTGGACTCCTACACACTATGGTTTATGGACTCCTACACTCACCAATCCGATTCTAATTTCCCCTGTCCACAACCAACATCAGACAAGAGAAATGTATCTTCACGACAGCCGCAACATAAAACATGTTTTTTTCAGCGTTTTCCTCGCAGCGAGGGCGGGATAGAAAGAGAAATGAATAAAGAGAGAGTGAGAGAAAACGACAGAGAGAAAAACAAATCCTCGAAGCAAACGTTATTGCATGATCCCCATTGTACGTTTTTCCCTCAGTGTTTTTGTACTTTCTATTTTAACATACACGCAACGCAGATAATGGCGTGATCCAGGGTTTGTCTTTACTGAAGCATACCTAATATGTTCCGTGTCTGTGCCTCTACACTCCCCGTCTAGCACTGACTTCGCAGATAGCTACTTCACAACTGTATTACCAGGTTGTCTGCGTCTCCCATCTAGTCACTATCTGAAGGCGAATGTGCTAACCTAGGTTTCTCTGAATAAGAGCGTCTGCTAAAGGAATACATTGAAAGTGTAGGCTACGTGTCATTAAAGGTGTTCAAGTTCGTTCTTTACACTGTGACCATAACATTCAATACAGATTGGCAACTGCACATTTGCAATAAGCTGACGCTAACAAGAAATAAACCATTAACACTCAGCACTGACTTTATAGTAATTGTGATAGGAATTTGCCTCATCTAGTGGGGCTTTGACGGCGCAAGGCCCATTTCAGCCTCCAAGTGAGTTTCATGATTGGGTTCAGAACCTTCTTGGAGTACCGAACAGGGTAAATGCTGAATCCCGTTGGTTAGTACACTTTTCACTGCCTTATCTAAATTCACCCGTAAAGCTCACAGACACACAGCTGGCAACGTCTACAACCCAAAAGAACAACCGACCAGCAGGGCTGCCAGATTGGTCAGCATTACAGAGTAAACAAAGGCAAAGCCGACGATGCAGGACAATCTATTGCAACCAGGGCCGGCAGGGTGGGCTGTTACATAAGGCTTACATGGCGTGCCACCGTCAGCCTCTCACTACACCTTCTGCTTGGCAGCAATGCAGGGGTATAAATCTCCAAAGGACTGTAACGTTCGGCTGGGGCTACGGGGAAGGAGGCTTACGGCGGGTCCATATGTGAGGTTAAGGACGCATATAGCCTATGTCCATTTGTTTCCCGTTGCAGTCATTAGGATCAGGCTGTGTGATAGGTGCAGCGCGGAGAAGGTGTGTGTGTTGTGTGCATGTGTGTGTGTGTGTTTGTTTGTGTGTGTGTGCGCGTGCGCGCACGCGCGAACGGGCATGTGTAAGAATGCACACGTGTCCTTGTTTATGATCTGTTTGGTTGTCTGTTTGGTAGTGAAATGAAGAGCTATATGAAGGCCATTGCAGAATGCGATCTATCGGCTCTGTAAAGATGCTTCTGTATTCTGGGCCCTGGGGAGCACAAATAGGCTACAAGGAGCAAAGGACCAAAGCGGCTCAGCCTTTATTGTCCCGGCAAGAAGTTCTATGCACAGATGTTCCAACAAGTACACATAATGTCACTAATCTTCCAGCTTGTAAATTTAAATTTAAAATGTATTCTAAATGTATATTATTCTTGCATTCCTGCAGTCACTATTTTCCTCATTATTAACTAAAAGGCGAGAAGCTTAATTGCAAAGACACTGAGCTGAAAGATTAGTTCAACTTACTACGACAGATGAATATATGAAGTTATAGACTGCACATTGCTACTGCTAACAAGCAACTTTTAATAGCATCAATAACGCATTTAGCACCACAATGGAAGATGTGCACGCAATGCTTAAAATATCTGATTCATCCTAATGGAGACCAAACATCTTTATTACTGAATTGCCTTGCAGGTCTAAGGGGGAGGATGACAATTTCCCATCATATCACTGTTGGCATCTCAGTTGTATTTGGGATGTCTTGTCTTCACAGATGTGTTAACTGTAGGTGTTGGCAACCAATGGGCCATTACCATGATAATGACTACAATACTGCAGTACAATGGTGAATACGTTATCGTGGGATCCACCCATTTACTGGGGTATGATGTCATTTGCCCTGATTCAGATCTACCAACTGACACAGGATCCAGACTGGGATAGGTGGTTGAAAATATTATAACTAAAATCATAACTTACACATCCGAAAGTAAGATACTGCAGTCAAACTTGACCTTGATACTACATTAAACAAGCCCTCCGTTCCTCTTCAATTTGCTGGCTTAGTTGCTAAAGACAAACTCTTTGGAAACCCATGAGAAAATAATGACAGGCACAGAGATATGGGCTTAATAATGTCAAGTTTTTATTAGCATGTGCCATACACCCGCAGGAAAGGTAATGGTATATAAACTACATTCAGATACTTAGCTTTCTTTATTTTCACTTATTCAGTCTAGTTGTTGCTTATAACACTAAACAGAGAAAGATCGATGGGAAGAAACACATCCTTAACAGAACCATACGCGGACACACATAAGAGTAAATTCACTTCAACTTAAGTCATCTTCCCATTTGCATTGTTGGCTATGGGAGATTAAGTGGAATTTCAACTTAAGTGGAAGTTAGGATTTGCTGCACACAGCCAGAATCAATCAGAAAGCTGCTGGTGTTTTAAGGCATTTTGACAACGCTATAGCATTCATTCCATGTTTTTATCATGTTTCATTTTTTTTGTAGGTTTTGTGCGCAACAGGTATTGAAAAACTGATTTTTTTTGTACATGAAAAGTTATTGTTGCACATGCATTTACAAAAGTTTGGCAGTGCTGCAGAAATAGTAGTGAGGTGCTTTGAAAAGACATGTTGCAATGCTATTTGGACACCTGTGAGGCTTTAAAATACAGCTTTAGGTTGTGGAAGGTTGTGTACTTACAATATTACTTGTAGATGTTAGGTACTGTACTTCCTTAAGAATTAAGGAAAGGACAAATTTTCGGAATTTGCCGGACCCATTTCCCATGTTGTCAGTCTTGTAAGAAAACGGTACACCAACACACACACATGCACGCGCACACACAATTACAGTACTCAGACACTTAGTAATGCAAGCCTTTGTAAACCACACAACCGACAAACGTCTTTCAGTAGTGTGTTGTACAATCAATGGTTTCCATTCGCAGTGTGAGTGCAGCTGGTCAGGGCTTTGAGGGCTGTGACAGAGGGACAGACAGACAGAGGGGACAAAGGCAGCCTCGTTCCAGGTCTGCGTTAGCCTTCCCACTCTAGGTCATGGCTGACAACGAGTTGGCAAGATATCACACAGTGTGGCACTGAGATACAGAGAAGTTGTGTTGAAACCCGCAGCGTATGGGTAGGAAACAAAATGGCTGCCTAGCTTCTTTACGTACAGACATTTCTTTGATTTACATGATACTAATTAACTATGACACATAAGAATTCAGCAGTGGACATACTATTCAAAGACTGGTCATAGTATTTGGAAAGCATTGTGGTGAGTTTTTTTGTATTTTTTACTTCTGGCTTTCATTTGAATGCTTGTGTGTTCTTATTTTTTTCCCCCAAAGGCTTAGTTTCTGGATGTCGCTGTTGATTTAAATGTGCTTCTGTTGCCCACAATGGCTAATGGTTAATGGTTGACTCACATGATTCTATCCGCAACACTCTACTGGACCATTCAGAAGCCCATGCGTTTGTGCTTGATTCGCTTATGTGCCTATACATTCACTATTGGATTGGCCAAGCCAGTCACCAGAAAATGCATGTAAAACTAGCTTCTCCCTCTCTCTCTTTTTGTCACGCTCATGTTTCCTGTCTTTCCAGTCCAAAGCCACCACTCCTTCTTCTCCCTCGCTCCCTCTTTCCCTAGTGACGTTTAGCCAGTCATGGCCTGCGCTAACTGACTAACGGACGGTCAACCGAAATGGCATGGAGATTGATATACAAGTGCCCTGAATAGGATCATCGTGAATGTCATCACAATTGGCATGATCCTCACAAAAGCACAGAACAGTGAAACTAGACACAAAGTCACTCATATCCTAAATCATGGCGCTAACCTCAAAAATAG
This sequence comes from Esox masquinongy, assembly GCA_016801175.1. Classification (NCBI taxonomy): domain Eukaryota; kingdom Metazoa; phylum Chordata; class Actinopteri; order Esociformes; family Esocidae; genus Esox; species Esox masquinongy. The sequence goes on from JACXGI010006921.1 coordinate 11,620, forward strand.
CTAACTAACGCAGGCAGGATGACATTCCGAAATGAGTGGTCTGTACATTGGAACGCACCCAGTAAATGTCTTTCTGAAATGAGTGGTCTGCACACTGGAACGTGCCCAGTTAATGAAATTCTGAACGTGAAAATGACCCTTTGCCAATCTGTGACCATGCAAGCACGAGAGATTCTACATACATCATGCGCTGTATGAACAGTTTCACAATTAGCTAGTTAAGCTTTTGTACTCGCTCTAAGTTATTTTAAAAAAATCAATTAATTGACATCGAAAGAGGTGATGAAGAGGAACTTTGATGGAACCATTGTTGGCCGAGTTCTGGTCTTGATGTGTAAGGAGGCAACATTTGCCCGTTACGCGCTATTGTAATGCAGAATTGGGTGGACCTGGATATTAAGGCAGAGGTGATTGACAATGACAAGACCAGTTAATGTGTTAACAATGTTTTAGATATGCTCCAGTACTCTTATTATCTCTTATTATCTCTTATTATCTCTTATTATCTCTTATTATCTCTTATTATCTCTTATTATCTCTTATTATCTCTTATTATCTCTTACTATCTCTTACTATCTCTTACTATCTGTCTTACTAGGGGTGCTACTATGGGTTTTAAAATGTCAAAATGGCTCAGCAAGATCCCCGATCTCTGTTTTTTTATTCTGATGACATTAAATAAGAGTGTGTACCGTCTAAAAGCTCTATTCGTCGATCGTTCTGCTTTCTGTGCTTTAGAAGCACTTTCACTCGTATTGAAGTATGTGAATGTAGTAAAGATATCACCAACATTTAACAAGCTGATATGTTCTGGATTTCTGTTGCCATATTCAAATGCACACCTGCGCACACACACACACACAAACATGCGCCTCTTGGAATGTGTATAACGAATCTTATAGCCGGTGGCATTAGTGCACATATTATTTCTGAACTATCACAGCTCAGTGCTTACTAGCCTAGAATCCAAACTGACTGTTGTCAGGTTTCACCGTTATTTCTAATTAGTGCAACATTCACACAGGTTTAACCAGGCTAGCACAATACAATAGCACGAGCCCCAACGGAGTGTAAACTTTTAGAGTATTGTACTGACATGTATGTTCCTATTACAGAATGCTGTGTCTCCTGATAGTGCCAGAAGTGTGTCCGTAGCTACTTGTTTGTTATTGTCAAAGTGCGAGAGAACAGAGAGAGGTACAGTGATTGGATAGTGGCCGGTTATACGATATTAACAGCAGAGTCTAAACTAGAACGTATTCCTCTCTGAGAATAGGATGGAAGGGGAGGGAAAGGTGGAGGGTTAAAGCTAAATGGAAAAGGAGAGGTTAGTTTTTCTGGTTGGTGGAGTTGGTGTCGCTGGACTCCTTCTGGTCTGCCTCGCTGGAGCCTTTGCCAGACTTGGTCTGCCCATCCTCCTGGTCCTTGCCCTGGTCCTTCTTAGAGCGAGAGGCCTGGTTGTAGCCGCCAACACTGGGCAGGGGGAGGTTGTCTCCCTCGGAGCTCAAGTCGGAGGTCTTCGCGTAGGAGGACCTCATCTCGGAGGAGCGCATGCCATAAGACCTCACCTCGGAGGAGCGCATGCCGGAGGAGCTGACGCTGAAGCTGGGGCTGGAGTATGTGATACCTGTGCTGATTCGGGTCTCCTCACCTTCCAGGAGTTTCCTATGGAGGGAGGGAGGAATTAAAAGGAGGGTGCAAGGAGGGGGGATGGAGGGAAGGGAGGGAAACAAGGGAGGGAGTAAGAGAGGGGTACAGAGGTAGAGGAAGGGAGAGAGAGAGGGGTATATGATTAAATATAAAGGGGTCAGATAGGAGAAGAGCCATGCTACCTAGAGCCGCAATGCAATATCACCCCTGGGCGTATGGCTGAAGATTTACAATTCATTATGGATGTCATTGGGTTTTTATGTAAAGGACATTTTAATGTTATGATTTAAAGTACCTGTATGCAGCAATTTCAATATCTAGCGCCATCTTGACGTTCAGCAGGTCCTGGTACTCCCTCAGGTGCCGAGCCATCTCACTCTTGGTGGTTCTAAGGTCATTGTCCAACTCGGCCATGTTGTCCTTGTAACATATTGACATAGAAAGCAAATTGAGAAACAGTGCAAGAACAAAAGTTACAACAAAGAACGCCAAAGCAAATGTTATGTTGATATAGGCTGTTTAAAATGGCATTTTTTTCTTCTGGAATTTAGTGATGTCTGACTCAACACAGTAACGTGAACAATAAGTCTTTAAATTAAATAAATAAGAAGAGCATGGTAAAGGCCCCGAGAGACCGTCCCTGATTCGCCTCCACTCTTCGATTAATATTTCAGCACCATGGACAGAGTGTAGTGAGACACTCGAAAGAAAGGCTAACATACAATTAAAAAGAGTGGTCAACGGGTTCCTCAGTTTTCACAGTAAAAATAGAAGCATCAATGAAGAATAAAACATTGTTTAAAATCTCCAAACAACAGAAGAAGCAATAAAAGAAGGTTTGAATGGCAGCCACGCCCTGAAATAATTTCAGCATAATGGATAGTAAACAGCGCCTGCCGAGCTTGCGGCTGGGACCTTACAGCACTCTTAATACCCAAATTAATATTGTGAACTTCAGAAGAATGCAAGATAATAATTTAAGAAACTCTTCAAAGAAATTATAGTTCAGAACTATCATGTAAATATTTAAACATTTTAGATATAACCTCCTAGTCCCAAGCGCTCGTAAAACCCATCGCTTGGTTTTTAATGTGTCTCTTGCAGTATATTTTAGTAAAAAAGGTATAATTGCTCCAAATTAATGTTTTGTAAAGAACAATTTCCTTCTTTCATGTAAATTGTGTCATTTTTATCAGACACAAAATAATCAGCACTTTCTAAAACAAATACATTTTATTTGTTGCTCTTTGTACAATCAAGTAGACCAATTTGCCCTACTACACATCGGACAGGTTTGTAAACAAAGATATATCATAATTTAAGTTACTTTAATTAGACGCGTTATTTCTTACCTGGTACTGGCCAATCTCCTGGTTGTGCCTCTCTTCCATCTCGTGGAGCTGCCTTTCTAGGGATTCGTTGGTTCCCTTCAGGCTCTCGATTTCAATGGTCTTGGACTGTAGCTGCCTCCTGAATTCGTTGAGTTCTTCCCGGGAGGCACGAATCGCCTCCTGGCTGCGATTGGCCTGCTCGTTCAAGTCGACAAACTTCGACTTGTACCACTCCTCCGCGGACTGGAGGTTCTTGGAAGCCATGGACTCGTATTGGCCTCGAATCTCCTTCAGAGCAGAGGTGAGATCGGGTTTGGAGACCTCCATCTCTACGGACACCTGGGCGGCTTGTATCATATTCATGAGTTCGGCCACTTCCTCCTCGTGTACCTTCCTTAGGAAGTTGATCTCGTCAAGAAGGGATTCAACTTTCTTCTCCAGATCCAGACGCACCATGGTGGCGTCATCCACGTCCTTCTTGAACGCCTTAAGGGTCTGCTCGGCTTCCTCGCGCAAGCGGTACTCGTCCTCGTATTTGCCGCGGAGTTTCTGCAAGTCCTCCTCGATGTTGTCCCGCTCGACGAGAATCTGGGATTTCTCGCCGTTCACCTCGTCGAGCTGGGAGCGCAGCTCGCGGATCTCTTGTTGATACAGGTCTGCCAAGCGTGAAGGCTCGGTCTGCCGCTGACGCAGGGTCATCAGCTCGGTCTCGAGCACCTTGTTGTGCTGTTCCAAGTTGCGCACCTTGTCGATGAACATAGCAAAGCGGTCATTGAGCCCCATCATCTGCTCCTTCTCGTTGGTGCGGATGATTTTGAACTCATTGTTGAGCACGGTGCTCTGGGCGAAATCCAAGTTCTCCATCGGCATCGGCATCTGCGAGTAGGACCGGCCATAAGACCTCTTCTGTTGAAAAGAGGGCAACGGGGTCCGGGATTGAGATTGGGACCGGTAACCGCTGCTGCGTGAGGAGATATTGCTCATCCTGGATGGAGAGCTGGAATAACGGGGACCCTCCCCGAAAATCTTCCGGTAGGAAGAAGCGGTACTGAAGTCAGACCCGTAGCTCATCTTGGCGAGAGAAGAAGAATGAGCTAAGCAGCAAGCGCGTCTCCTTTTTATAGGGGGACCTCCCCACAATCAATAATTAAATCCGGCTGGTGGTAACTTTTAGCCTGCACCACTGGCCACCGCAGATGTCTCAGGCAAAACGTCCTCTCATCAAAAACCTTAAATATACAGTAATTGTTCATAAGCACTTTTAAATTGTGTATAATCACACTGGGTTCGTTTTCGAAGACGCATGGACGGAGTCGTACCTATTCGGAGGCTAGAATCTGTAGATGGAACTGTCCGTTTTGACGCAGTGCTGATGTCAGCAACAAAGATGCTATCGCTTGTTTAAGCGACTCACCTTCTAATAGGCAGAACACATTTTTCCTCAAATATGTTTAGTGTTGTTCTAAACTTGTGCCATTTTCATGTTCAGTACTAATGGACTATAATCCAGTATCCTAGGTGATCCTAGTAATACTTGTGAGCTGCCCATCCCTTTATAGAAAGTTATAAATGCCCTTCCACTCTACACTTATATAAAACGATAACTACGACAATAGATTACATTAGGTTGAAGTGTATTAATCACCGGAGGGAAATTCGGTTGTATCAGAAACCTAAAGACGTGAAAATATAAAATACACTATAATAATATAGAAAATGTACAAGACAATTAACTTAATTAATAAGGTTTAAATATTTTAAATATTAAGGAGCCTGATTAGGTGTAATACTTCAAAGGAACATACACACTTCTGACATAGGGCTTTATTTTGTTTTTTTGGTAAATATCCCTGTGTCATCTTGTCACCATGCAGCCTTCCAAAGTCAGACCTCTCAGCTCATCCCATGGCAATGTCTGTGTTATGCTGCCCTCTGTTGACATAACTCAAACTGCACTGCAGCTCCATTCGGGACGGATTGCTAGATGCGGGCAGTTGGATGAATGTATAGATTGGGGTTTATATAGATTCCATTGTCATGTATTCTAAATTGCTTAACATCTCAATATGTGAAATGGATAAAACCCTAACTCACCAATGCCTTATGTGCAAGCGTATAGTTCTGACCGGTAGGAAAAGTAATACAATAACGACACGGTGGGCAAATTCCAGGCCTACGTCTTATTTCAGGATAATTAGTAATTTGATGAGTAAAGAAATAATATACCAAATAGACAAATTGTAAGTGGAGAATAGGTTCATGTAAATAATCAAATCAGTTTGCAACATTGAATTTGTGAAATTAAAAAAGCAGTCATATGTTTTTAGTTATATGTAAAGACATTTAGTTAATGAAACAGTCTCACTGGTGTCCCATGACGATATGAGTTGCCAGCCTGGATGACCATCATATTTCAATGACACTTATGTTCCTCCCCTTGTAGAACGCCGCCCACTGCTTCGGTAACAACAACTGGCAGTTGCTACAGAGCTTATCCAAGAAATTGCGAAAGAATCATATCTCCGCTGACTGCGTGAAAGCATCACAAATCTGCTGCTTATTCTGCTAGGGCATTTCAGATACTTTTTCGATTTTGTCCCACCTTGATCGTGTATGAAGTGCGTGCCCAGATTATCAGACGGTGCAGTCGTTGCTTTATCGAGGAATAAAGAGGTGAGTATGTAAATTTGTCTTTAGAGACGTTTATTATGTTTTCCCCTTTGGTTTGCCCATCAAAGGAAGCAGATGAAAGGTTGTTTTGTAAACTGATAGCTAAGCTAATGCTAATAAATGCGACGAAATAGACATTGGGTTTTAGCTAACGTTCGCATTTTTCATTCTAATCAACCTTGAATTTCTAATGCAATCAGCTGTTAGCTCTGAAGCTAAATAGCTAACATTAGTTAACTCTAGTAAGCGGGGTAGCTAGCTTCGTTTTTAACGAAACCCGGCAGCTAAGAAGGGGGAGTTGACAGCGTCAAGACACAGACCATTGTTGTTTGTGCTGCCTAGTTGTTTCGCACAATGGCACGAGTCAGAACTAAATAATTACCTAAATAAAATAAAGATTTCAGTCGGCTGTTAATATTCAAACAACAAGCCCATGTTGATCACAGCACACTCAGTCTTAAAAATTGTAATACAGGACCTAGCCTGGTGCTATAATATTTCGTCAAACAAACCAAGTTAGCTGGCTAGTTAACGTTAGTTAACTCAGCAAAAGCAAAGATAACACGTTAGCTAGTTAGCAGTTGAAAAACTTTAGTTTGCGTCTAACTTATTCATTAATTTAACTAAGATAAAGGAAGTAGCTGATAAGCAAATCTATTGTGCTCATAATAACTAACTAGCCAACTAAAACATTTTTGGAGTGATTTACAAGCATCTGCATTTGTCTATCAGTGTTTGGTCTGGCATGATATGCAGATACCCGGATTCCTGCAGGACCTTGGACCAGGTCTGAACTTTGTAGCTTAGCATTCAAAGAAACCTTTAAGAAATGAAAAAGGACAGTACAGTGTTGTAACTCATGTATTGTAATTTGATAGCTAGTATCACTTATTGCAAATGCATGAAGCTAAACTCATAATTTCCTTAAAGGTTTACCAAAGGACATACAGTTAGACTAAATTTCCCATGCCAAAAAGTCTTGCTCGCACGGTGATCTCACTTTCAGTTTCTGAACATCTCATCATGTCTCTCTGTGTCTCTGGCACGGCTGAGAGCAAGTGAACTCATGGTTGCTGGGGATAAGGCTTTCCTTCACCTTTCAACTTCTCAAGGTTCTCACTTGTTTGTGTTATGTCGGCCTTGGTGTGTTGTGACAAAGAAAAGCTGTCCTCAGCCATTTTCTCCGGCCCCTTTCCCTGCTCTAGTATCCAGGGTGATAGAGAGGTGTATGTGAAAAACCACCGGTCATTCTCTGCAGGCAGCTAACCATAAATCTTTCCCTGAGAATTTTACACCCACTTAACACTGAAAAGATATGCCCACTGGCAGTGAAGGTTCCCTTCTCCTTATGCTTCAGTGTTTGATCATTTTAGCCAATGTACATGCTGTCCCTTGTGCATCTTGATTTTTTTTTAACATTTCCACACATATTGCAATTTCGTGCGCATACTTGATACCCTATGTTGAATTGTCCTGTAGCTGAATAACCTAGGTGAATTGATTGACGGCTTTGATTTGACACAGGATGGTCACATTAATCAGTCTTTTATTCATACCCCAATTATCCTATCCTCTAGCTTATTACCTGGTCTCGCGTAGAAATGGGCTGTAGTGTGAAGAGTGAGCCTTGACAACACTGTTTGATTTCTTTAGGGGCCAATGGAGACCACAATTGTCTTAAGAGCAGGGGGCAGTGCTTTTGACTAGGCCTGGGAATTGCCAGTTACCTTGCTTTATGATATTATCATGACACCTACGGCCCAATATGACACCTCATGCATTGTGACACTCACTAGTCTATGTGTTGCAATTCAATCTTCCAGACGTGTTACTTAGCATAATGTCTGCTTTAGGGAGATATTAGAGGGCCATGTGAAATTGCATTTTGGCCAGTCATGGAAATGAAAGAGGTGGTATGTTAGCTGATATGATGGGGGGTACTTGAGTATTGTTGCAAATATTGGCTAGCTGACTAGCTGGCCTATTTCTATGCACTAGCATTACTAACAACAAAAAACATATTGAAATTAATATTGTGATATGTAAGTGTGTATACACACACACACACACATCTCTACTTACTAGGTCCCACATCTCTGGTTAAAAATTGTGGTCTATGTAGGGCGTAGTGTGCGGTTTGGGACATCTCTCATCCTCTGTTCGTTATCCCTGTGGCTCTCCCATTGTGACTGGCAGACTAAGCTGTCCCGACTCGGCAAAGCGCTGACCAGTTTGAGTCACTCGCAACTGTTCTTGCCTGTTGTTACATGTACTGTTCTTAAAGGTACCGGAGAGCTAGAGCAGTGAACTACTTAAAGACTTCATTCTCCTCCTGTTTGAAGATTTCAAATGTGTTTCACACTCTGGTAAGCCTATGAGTCTGTATAAAGCTTTTGGGTTTAGCAAGGGCTACCCTCGAAGCACCAGAAGAGAAACCTGTGGAATTATAATTCGGGGCAAATGTTCCATTTCTCTCTCCCTCTCCAGGTTGATTTTCAGGGGATTCTAAAGGCTTTTAAAGATGACCACTTCATGGAGCGATAGACTGCAGAACTACGCAGACCTGCCTGCCAACATGGATGGCCTGGCCATGAAGAAGTACCGCAGGGAGGCCTATCATAGGTATGTATGGCCAGACGGACACTATGTGTGGCATATTAAGGCCCTCGGTAACAAACACTGTCAGGGTGCCATGTTTCCAGACGTACTGTGCGAGGACGGGCACTGGGAGGATTGACCTGGGGCAGGACAATACTGTGTACAGTCTGGCGGTTTAGTGTCACCGTTTCCCTCAGTCGTTCGGCTACTTGAGATGATCCCAGCAGCAGTGTACTGTAGGATATGCCAAAACCGTTCACCTTGCGTGGCATCGTGTTAGAAACCACCAGGACAATTAATTTGTCCATCAGGACAATTATTGTATTTAAAAATGCTTGTTCGACTATTGTTTGGTCGAATGTCTTTTGACATCCTGTCAGCACCGTAGACTAGAATATATTAAGGGAGTCAGTGTGTGCTAGTTTCTCTGGCACACATTTCTGAAGTCACCGGTTTTTCATTTAACACACTTCCTGCCTGAGGCGTCTCCCTCAGAGCTCCATGACCGTTTATACCAACTTCCTGTTCAACAAACAGGTGTGTGTGTGTGTGTGTGTTTTAGGTTTAACTATACTCATGGGGACATTTGGTCCCCATGAGTATAGTAAAACCAGAAAAAATTGGACTCATGGGGATCTTTTGCCGGTCCCTATGAGGCAAAAGTCAGTTTCCGGCTCAGGGTTTAGGTTTGGGGTCAAATTTACAATTCATTTTAGAGTTAGAATTGGGATTTCTTTAGGGTCCAGGCGTTGTTGGTTAAGTTTAGGGTTAAGGTTAGGCATTACATCTAGGTA
>JACXGI010006921.1:28933-39771 GCA_016801175.1 Esox masquinongy
TTCCAAAACGTTAATCTTCTTCTGGTGAAGCCATGCTTTTGTGGATTTGGATGTGTGCTTTGGGTTGTTGTCGTGCTGAAAGGTGAACTTCCTCTTCATCTTCAGCTTTCTAACGGACGCCTGAAGGTTTTGTGCCAAAATTGCCTGGTATTTGGAACTGTTCATAATTCCCTCCACCCTGACTAAGGCCCCAGTTCCAGCTGAAGAAAAACAGCCCAAAAGCATGATGCTGCCACCACTATGCTTCACCGTGGGTATGGTGTTCTTTGGGTGATGTGCAGTGTTGTTTTTGCACCAAACATACCTTTTGGAATTATGGCCAAAAAGTTCAACCTTGGTTTCATCAGACCATAACACATTTTCCCACATGCTTTTGGGGGACTTGATGTTTGTTTTTGCAAACTTCAGCCGGGCTTGGATGTTTTTCTTTGTAAGAAAAAGCTTCCATTTTGCCACCCTACCCCATAGCCCATTCATATGAAGAATACGGGAGATTGTCACATGTAGCACACAGCCAGTACTTGCCAGAAATTCCTGCAGTTCCTTTAATTTTGCTGTAGGCCTCTTGGAAGCCTCCCTGACCAGTTTTCTTCTCATCTTTTCATCAATTTTGGAGGGACGTCCAGTTCTTGGTAATGTCTCTGTTGTGCCATATTTTCTCCATTTGATGATGACTGCGTTCCATGGTATATCTAATGCTTTGGAAATTATTTTGTACCCTTCTCCTGACTGATATCTTTCAACAATGAGATCCCTCTGATGCTTTGGAAGCTCTCTGCGGACTATGGCTTTTGCTCTGAGATGTAACTAAGAAAATGTCAGGAAAATCCTACTAGAACAGCTGAACTTTATTTGTGATTAATCAGTCACTTTAAATGATGGCAGGTGTGTAATGACTTCTATTTAACATCAGTTTGAATGTGATTGGTTAATTCTGAACACAGCCACATCCCCAGTTATAAGAGGGTGTGCACACTTATGCAACCAGGTTATTGCAAGCTTTTTATTTTTCATTTTTCCCCCTCGAAGATTTCAGTTTGTTTTTCAATTGAATTGTTCACATTATAGGTCACATTAAAAGTGTAAAAAGTTCTGACATGATTTATCTTTGTCTCATTCTTTTACATCACAAGAACCTGGCATTTTAAGGGTGTGTAGACTTTTTATATCCACTGTACGTTATCAAACACAACAGATGCTGCCAATAAATACTCAGGGCCTGCTGTACCACACATCTTGGGTGTTCCACAAGGTATGAGTCTTGGGACGATCCCATTATCAGTATATATCAATAATGTTGCGCATGCTGCCGATAAATCCCTCATTTACTTATATAAGACACTACCATGTAATTCAGCTGGCCCTTAACTGAACAATGTTTTGTCCAGCGTACAGCATAGCTTTAATAACATCCAGCATGCCTTCTTTTTTGACTTCCTTAAAACCCAAAAGACAACTTTTGAGCCTCCCTCCACTTGCCTCAAACATCCTCGCCCTGAATGGGACTGGTTTGTAGTATGTCAGCACCTACAAATATCTTGCTGTTCGGCTTCACGGCTCACTTTCATTCAATACCCACATACCTGCCTTCAGTTTAAAGTTCAATCCAAAATTGGTTTCTTGTTCCACGGAGAGGAATCCTTCATACACTTCTAAAAGTGTCAACGTGGTCTTTAGGCTTGCTGCTAGCAAGTTCCTCCAAGTTAATTGAAACCTATCAATTTGCCATCTGCTTTGTTACCTCTGCCCCCTTCAACACTCATTACTATGACTTTTACACTCTGGTTAATTGGCCTTTCCTACATGCACAATTCCAGACTTACAGTGACCAAGCTTACAAGTTCCTATTAGTTGAATGCCCCCTCTGTTCTAGCTCACTACTTAACGTCTGCTACTCCAATAGTGTCGTGAACTCCTGAAGCCTTGTACTTAATTTGCTGCTGCCAATGTGTGAAACAAATTGCAGAAGTCCCTTTAGCTTGACAAGCTGCTATCTGATAATGGTACCTGCTAAATCCTGTCCAACATTAATTGGTGAATTGGTTCTCAATTGACTTAGGTTCTTTAGCATAGTAACTTATTAGTACTGGATGACCCTAACATTTCAAAAACAACAGCTTGTCCATTCAGGTAGAAATTTTGTTAGGGCCTGTGGTGTTTTGGCCAACTAACCCGGCATTGATCTGTACATACATTTTAAATTTTCTGTACCAAACAATTTCCTACATTTGTGTATTCTTTCCCCATGATGGTGGATGAACAATAGACTTATAAATGAAAGTTACCTAATGTGTATACCCAGGTGAAACATATAATTTCCTTCAACTCCGGTTAATTGGGGGGGGGGGGTTACAAAACGTAATGCTGATTACGTTTTGTAATAATTGTATTTTATTAAAAAATATAGTACTTATTTATCAAAACCTCACTTCCTCTGAGTAATTATGTTAGTAAATTGGTGATTAAAAAAAATCCATAATGTTGCTCAGAATTATTTATTTTATTAGTATTTGTCAAAGGTGTCAATCCCTTCGGACCTGACTTCATATCCAGCACAATAGATTTACTGGTGTAGGAACCAGTTAAAAGGTTAAGTTGTTTACGCTTAGGCAATGGATATACCTTCCATTTGGGACTAAAAAATGAGCCGGCTGAGCTGTAAATCTGTCATCACGTAAGCTACATTTGCAGAGGTGATGGTAATGGATCCTCAAATCGTGTGCGTGTGCGTGTGCGCGCGCGAAATAAGAGAGAGCGATAAACAAAAATGTTTGTTTACAGGAGTGTTGGGCACCCAATAAAAAAACTACTCTGCAAAGCCAAAGACATTGGCAAGAATGTCTTTGGCACACTGGGCTTTTTTCTGCACTGTACAGTATTTTAACGTTTTGTCCCACTGTAGCTTTCTCTCCTTTGCAGTGATATCGGTCACTTTTCAAAAACTAGTAGCTTCTCCGACCTGTCCACAACTCCTCCTCGTAATTTTCCTTTTTGGGCATTAACTGCTCAAGGCTATATATGAGCCAATAGATGTTTTATTCTAGCAAAAGTTATGCGAGCCGCAGCTATTATACAGATAGGGATCAGGAACAGTTGGGCTGATCTGTTGATGTTAGAGGGTAAATGCCGGAACAGGTGGGCTGATGTGTGGACTTTAGAGGGTCATTTTTGGGGTTTAACTCCAGTTGGGCCATTTATTTGTCCCACAAACATTTTGATAACATTGCTTATATTATGATTGTTGTGTAACATTTTTCTCAAAATGCAACATAAAATGGTGTTTTAGTCTTTTTAATAGCTCATGTTAGAATGTACCAATTCAACATGTAATAGCACAATAACCAGCTATGTTATCCAAATGTCTGTGGAAAAGACGAGTGGCCATTTCAGAGTCCGAACCATCGAGGAGGCCAAGTGTGTGGTTAACGTGACCTATCCGCCCCCTCACAAGAAAAAAAAAAATCAACTGCCTAACATTGCTAAGTGGTGTCTTTATGTTGCTGTCGTTATGTAGGTGTATTATACTTAGTGCTATTTTTGGCTTAATGGAGATGGTCAAGGTCGTGTACTATATCAAAGTAAGTGGCTTCTGTTACAATGGCTCAGAGAGAGCTTCTAAGTGGGGAACAGAGAATGGTCTGCTGTTAGTTAATTCACCATTTCACCATGCATACTGTGCCTGTCATCGCTGCCACACATTCTCACTCCCTTATGGGTTTATGTAGACAGTGAAGCTGAATTTTGAAATTTGGCCCTACAGTATACTGAAGTATGTTGGATTTCACTTTCAGATCAGGCAACAGTACAGACTTTTTATTTGAGGGTATTTTCCCAGTTTAACGAGATGTTTGGAGATTATAGCACATTAGTTATCCCTCCCATTGGATATATTTGTGAGTGCAGCCTTTGACGCAGTGATTCATGGGAACTGCTTGGATTCTTTGGAACAGCAGTCCAGTGGTTTTGCTCCTCACTTACAGACTGGAATGTTATACTGAGTAATTATAAATCCATCCTCACCACAGTCACTCTAGGGGTCCCACAGGGCTTTGTTTTGGGGCCACTCCTGTTTACAAAATACATGTTGACACTTGGTATATTAATCCAAGGGTTTGGACTGAACTTTAATTTGTATGCTAATGAAGTTTGTATATCAGGACAGTGGGGGCACCGTAACATCTAAATAGACGGACCGCAAGTGGAACCCGGACGTAATCTAGAGATGGACACGTTTAAACTGAAACTAAATTGCAGCAAAACAGAGATTGTGCTTTATTAGCCCTAAGAGCAACAAGACCAGTTTCTCCCTTTCTCCGAAGAACGGCATAATTGAGGGCTTCATCCACTGCCAAGAGCCTTTACTCTAACCTCTCGTTTGGACCACACATCCACAACATCAAGAAAGTGTAATTATCCGTCCGTGTAACATGGCTGGATCATTGTTATCCACTGTGGGTACTGAGATGCCTGTGCATGCCCATGTAACGCCCGCCTTGACTGTCGCTTTGCACTGTTGTTAGGATCATCAGCAGGTCTTCTGTGTGAACTCCAGATGATTCAGTATGCAACCGCCCTTCAGTAAAAACTGGAAAGGCTTCACTGGAATGGGCTCATCGTATGTGGCTGAAACTGTTGAAAAGTTACATCCGCATTTAATGGGTACCGGGGGTGACCCCGTTTTGCTATTCCTGAGTTTCCCTCAAGACCTAAATTTGGGAAATGGTGTATTTCGGTTTTTGTTTTGTTGTGTGTTTTAACTAAGCCCTCCCAATGTCACAGCCGTGGGCACTGGGGAGAACGAGTGAAAGTGCGAGATATCGGCTCATCGCCGGAGTGGAGATAGGTGACGGATGGGAAAATACTCTCAAAATAGGTTTCTCTGTAGCGGCGATAGAGCTTATGGGAACGGAGGAGGGGACCAGGGGAGGGATGAGGAGATTAGTGGAGGGGTGAATGGGGAAGCTATTTGTATGGAGGAATCTGGCTCTGGACTGTGTGAATCTTCAGCAATGGGCACACTGCCCTCGCCTCCTGTGTTCTCCTAGCTAGCTAGGGACATTAAGTCACCACAGGGGATTTGAACCCATGAGCGAGGGGGAGAGGGAGAAAACACACAATAAAGCAACCAAAAAAATCACGTGTTTCACTAAGAGGAATGCTTCTGTAGTTTTTTACACACACACACACACACACACACCTCTGTTTGTCTGTCACTGACTCAGTGGGACGCAGATGTGTGCCTGTCGCTCCCACGTCCGGGTCCTCAATGCTAGCTCGCCTAACCTCGCGCCGTCCTCCCTCTAAGCATTCAGCCTCCCCGTTAGCAAGTCCTCCCCGTTAGCTTCGTAACCGGTCTGGGCCCAATGTGAACCCATGCAGTAAACATGCTTTGTATTAATACCTTCTGACATCGCCTTCTTCTAGTGTCAGTTAGCATTGCCACCCTCCGATGTCCGTGATAGGCCTCCCCCGGTCCAGGCATGGACACTGTATCCCCCTCTGCCGTTGCCTCCTCTCCCTGGCTCGGTGCTTGTGGCCCGGGGTGGGGCTGTTCATCAGACACCATGTTGAAGAAAACAACTGGGAAGGACCACATATGGACTCTTGGATTTGTTCATTCACGACCTATTCTAATTCTCCATTCTCCAAGTGTTTTCCGTCACGTGTCCTAATGGACAGGGCCCCGGAGATTTGTCCGGCTGACTGTGAATGCTTGTTGCCTGGTTGCCTGTCTGTTGAATGTCACCGGCGTCCGCTGGCGTCATTAGAAGTCAGGCTTTTGAGCCGCAGATCCTGTTTCTCCACAGATTAGATCATCTGGTGTGTGGTTACGATGGGGAGAGAAGGTAGCCTCTGTTGTTTTTAACAGTATTTGAGATACAATGATGGCATGGGCTATTTTTACAATACCTGTTGCATGCTGAATCAAGGCGTCATGACATGAGCTTTTGAGGTTTCAGCCTGGGTGTCTGTGCACTTCGTGACAACTGCTGATGTAGAAAGGGCTTTATTAAATACATTTTATTGACGTTGCGATAACTTCCTGGTTTCTTTGGTAGAGTTCATTTGTTTGAGGATTTCCGGAGTAATCCATTCAAACAGCGATTAGACTTGGTTCCTATTTTGTCTTCAACGTATGGTTGTTGACACCATGTAATTGGTTTATGTGCGTGAGTGCACGGGCGCAGCCAATGTGCTTGTATTGAATGCCAACCTGTCTGTCTTTTTTTGTTGTTGCCCTTTTTCCATTTGAAGTGTACAAGTCTCCTGAATATGAGTCCTTGGGCTTTGAGCTAACCGTGGAGCGCCTCGTGCACATCGGGTACCCCCAGGAGCTGCTTAGTTTCGTCTACGACCCGGCCTTCCCTACCAGGTGACTGACACACACACACACACACACACACACACACACACACACACACACACAATCAGCAGATGACCGTCAATCACACAGTGTTGTTTCCCTGATGATGACATTGATGCTAGGTATGCACCTACACGCGGGGGTTTCTAAATTGTTCTCAGTTGTAGCTAGGTTCTTTTCTTGGTTAATACCTTTGTATCTTTCATAGGTTGTGTATAAGCTATTTGTAGACGTAATATATTTACCACGATGTCGTTGTATATCAGAATTTGTACTTAATTTCTGATTTTTAATTTTGTATTAATAATATAATTGTATTTCTTCAGGGGCCTGGTGTTTGACACCATGTATGGGAACCTGTTGAAAGTGGATGCATATGGCAACATCTTGGTGTGTGTCCATGGCTTTAATTTCCTGCGAGGGTAAGTAGTGAACTCAGTTTTGTCCTAACCTTATCACCACAACCCCTCCACATAATTATTGACCTGTTTGTAGATTAGATCCTTGTCTCCCTGCCAAGAAGGGCTCCTGACCTTGCATTTCTTTTTTTTGGGCTTCTTCCAGACCTGAAATTCGGGAGCTGTACCCGAACAAGTTCATCCAACGCGACGACACAGAGCGTTTCTATATCCTCAACACTCTGTTCAACCTGCCAGGTAGAAGGAGGGGAGGTTCTGTCCATGACTGACCCCCTAAATCATTTAAAAATGTTTTTATCTCCATCTAGATTCAACTTTCATTCAAAAGAGGGACAAACCCAGACATGCCCTCCATTTTGTCTGAGCACTGTTTGAGGCAAGGCCATCGAGTTCAACTCAACTTTGCTGACGCTCGAATGATTTTTACAGTACTGTTACACTCTTGTTCTCCACAGAGACCTACCTCTTTGCCTGCCTCGTGGACTTCTTCTCAAACTGTGACAGATATGCGAGGTAAGGAAGACTTGGCCGCAGTGCCTGTTTTATTTGGCCTGCGTGTTTTACAACCCAAGACACAAACACATTCCTGGATGTGACATGACAACAGTGATAAGCTAATCAGACATCATAGCGACAGTGGAGTTCTGTATCTCAGGCTCAAAATGTCTTCCAGTAAGGCAAGACTGTAGGTCAATAGGCCAGTGGTTGAACAATCTGACAACTCACTATAGTTAGTCACGTTTTACTGATACTCATCCCAACGATGTATTGTTCTTCTATACTAATCATTCCATGAATGCATGTCATAACTTAATTCTAATTTCCATGCCTTACTATTTTGTTATGAATCAATCTGTAATGACTAATCATCGATTGTCAACCTAGAACAATGTAATATCATTAAGTCTCTCTTCTTGATCTGTAATCCTTTAGGGAGAGTTGTTTTAATTAATTCTGTGTGTAATGATGTGATCTGCAATGGAATGGCTGCATGTCTTCTCTGAAACCAGTTGTTGGTCTTTTAGGGGGAGATTGCTTTCCTGTTTGGCTGGAAACCACCTCAAACAAGGGAAGACTATCCCATTTAAAAGCAAAACAAAACAAAAAAAAACAAATGTAGTAAAACGTGGCTGCTAGCGTGTAAAAGCAAAGCTCTCTGTCTCGCCTTGGCCTGTCCACTGGCTCTGTGTGTCCCTCCCCTCCCCCCTTACATCCAGCTGTGAGACTGGCTTTAAAGACGGCGACCTCTTCATGTCCTTCAAGAGCATGTTCCAGGACATCCGCGACGCCGTCGACTGGGTCCACTTCAAGGTAGTCAAGCTCAGTCCTTATCTGGCTGTAGGCAGCAAGAGTCAGGCAGAACACGTCAGAGCGATGAATGGAGCAATATGTCCGATGATGACGATGATGATGATGATGATTCTTGAAGTGAGAATATATGTATCATAGTGCTAATGTTATGGATCCTTACAAATGTTTGAAGTGTTGACTGCGAGTGCCTTTATGAAGGCTTGTTAGTATAATGACACACATTCAAACGTGCTTTTATTTCTTTCATCCCATTAACCTGTGCCTTTGACTTCCAGGGCACCCTGAAGCAAAAGACAGTAGAGAACCTTGAGAAGTACGTAGTGCGAGATGTAAGTACACGCAGTTAACTCCTCATCAACCTCACGTAGCAATAATCATCTGTCTCGACGCGTTGGATAATGAGCAGCATGTTGTGTTGTCTTCTGTCTAGGCAAAGTTGCCTCTCCTCCTGAGCAGAATGAATGAAGTAGCCAAGGTGTTCTTGGCCACCAACAGTGACTACAAATACACCCACGTGAGTACGCACTATTGATCCAGTCGCGTCTGTGTGCGTCCGTCCCTCCATTTGTGAGCGTACGCTGGGCAGCGTCTGTGTCTAACATCTCAAGCCTAGGCATGCTGTTTTAACAAGCCAAACTAGGGCATACCTAACTACCACTCTCCTAATCATCAAGACAAATATGCAGCATTTTGCAATTGTTTGACCGATTGTCTAGAAAACATTGTGTTTTGATGGTATACACAGTACTGTATCTATTAGCCAATTATATAGTTGTAAATACTCAAACCAAATTAAAATGTGGAATTTTCTTTCAGAAAATTATGACCTACCTGTTTGACTTCCCACACGGCCCAAAGGTAAGTGTGAATGTGTAATTTGAATGTTCAATGTTCATGCGCTATTCTTCCACAGACGCGTAGCGTGTTAGACATGTTGTTGAACGATGTAGATGAACATTGACTATGTATGTGGTGGCGTTTCAGCATGGCACTCCCCACCGGCCGTGGCAGTCCTACTTTGACCTGATTCTGGTGGATGCCAGGAAGCCTCTGTTCTTCGGTGAGGGAACGGTGCTCAGACAAGTCGACACAGTAAGTGAAAATTATTTTGTATGCTCACAGGCACGGAACTGGTTCTGTCAGGTTTTTTTTTTTTTACCCACATTTCCGAGGTGCAGTAACTGGCACCATCCGTCAGCATGGCAGAGATGTGTAATCGTTTGTGGTGGTTTGTTTGGTCTGTCAGACAACCGGGAGGCTGAAGATCGGGACATATACTGGACCCCTGCAGCATGGCATTGTGTATTCTGGAGGTAAGATGAAACACTACACACCACCAAACTTGCCTTCTGAAACGCTACACACGAATAGAGACACTAAACATCACCAAACTCACCCTCAGAATCTCTACACAGGAACATAGAGACACTACACACCAGCAAACTGACCTTTAAACGCTACACAGCAGTATAGTGACAGTACACACCTCCAAAACTGACCCTTAAACTGTACACAGGAATATAGAGACACCACACACCATCAAAACTGACCCTTAAACTGTACGCAGGAATATAGAGACACTACACACCACTAAACTGACTCTTAAATTCTACATAGGAATATAGAGACGCTACACACCACCCAACTCACACTCAGAAACTCTACACACACAAATAAAGAGACACTAAACACCACCAAACTCACCCTGAGGAACTCTACGCATGAAAATAGAGACACTAAACACCACCAAAATGACGCTCAGAAACATTCAGCATTCATTTTTACCAGTTTAATGATAGTTGATTTATCTAGGGTTAGACCTCACACAGCCACTGTTCTGCAGGGATCCATAAAAAACACAATGATTGTGTAAATGTGTGTGACAGCTCAGCTTACTGTAACATGTCCTCGCGCCCCCCCCCTGGCAGGTTCTTCAGACATAGTGTGTGATCTGCTCGGAGCCAAGGGGAAGGACATTGTCTACATCGGCGACCACATCTTCGGGGACATCCTCAAGTCCAAGAAACGCCAAGGTTGGAGGACCTTCCTGGTCATTCCCGAGCTGGCTCAGGAGCTACACGTCTGGACCGACAAGAGCTGTGAGTCACACACACAAACACACCCACACCCCCCTAGACAGCAGTGTTGAACACCCACACACCTGGCTTCAAAGAGGTGTGTATTTTGACTGTTAAATACAGATGTTCTTTACATTTTTCGGGACAACTGTGTCCCGAATCAAGCATTTTCAGCTATGTTCCAAATACCTTTCAAACAAATCATTTCAAATAAATTGTTTCTGATGTCGTATGGAGCTGGGTTCAAATGTGCTCTCTACTACTGGCTGTCACCAAATTTATTTTTAAAGTAAATACACTGCATAGTATTGGTAAACAGTCTGGGTTAACACACACACACACACACACACACACACAGCCATTATTATGATGATATTCGTGACAGGTCATGTAAAGGCCTCTCTGTTACTGTCTGAAATGAGGGCCAGGGAGAGGGTGAATGACTCAAAGGTAAAGGGGATGAGACATTGGGTTTAGACTGGAACAGCAGTATGTAGAGGGACATCATAATGGGGACTCACCCGGGCCTTTTATTTTATTTTTATTGTTATTTTTTTCCTTTGCAGATCAGTCATTAATGTCAACCAAGTCAATAGTGAATACTGTCATTAATAATGTCAACCAAGTCAATAGTGAATACTGTCATTAATAATGTCAACCAAGTCA
>JACXGI010006922.1:0-12948 GCA_016801175.1 Esox masquinongy
GGACAACAGTAGGGAAGAGAGGTCACATGCCTGTCAGGGAAAACTTGTTTCACTGAATTCTAAAACAGGCTGCTTTTTGCTGGATGTTTAGTTACCAGGCCATACACACAACCATGTTCCCTAAAACCATATAACATGGCTACTATTGCTACCAAGACAGTAAACCAACAGAAAGTACTTGGCTTCACAACTAAAGGCAAAACCATTATCTAGCTAGCTAAAGCCAGCTTTACCTAGTTCATGAATGTAACAGACACTTAATGTTAACACAACGTTCTGCACAACACCTAAAACCAACAGTAGGGAAGAGATGTTACATAACTGTCAAGAAAACCCTTATTTTGTATCACTGAATTGTAAAACAGTGATTTTTGCTGTTAACAGGTCATAGACAACCATGTTCCCCAAAGCCATGTAACATGGACAGTATTGCAACCAAGACAGAAAAGCCATTGGCAATAATTAACAGTCATAACTAAAGGCACTAGTTATCTAGCTAGCTAAAGCCAGCTTTCCCCAGTTCATGAAGGTGACAGACACTACATTTAACACAGAACGTTCTGCACAACACAAAACCAGTGTATGCTTTTGGACACAGCCTGTTAGCATACAAGAGCAAACTAGACAATCTAGCTACTTGCAGTAACCATCAAGCTAACCAGCTGTAATTAGATAAATGTTGCTGCCGTTCAATGTAGAGCTTCAGAGTGAAAATGTCATTTTAGCTTAATTACTAACACAACATCTAGCTAGTAATACCCAGCACTAAAACAATCTTATTACATGTAAGCCAAAGTCATAAGAAAATGTCCAACATACTTACAGATAGTGCAGTTGTACTTGCTGCTGTTCTTGTTAATTTTCCGTGTTTCAAAGTTGTTCTCCTCAGCGATTGGTTGAAATGTAGCCATGTGATTGATGCAAAATCCAAATAAGGAATTGAAACCAAACAGGCGTTAATAACGACGTTAAGTGATACTAAACGCCGTAAGTTCCGGCGCTTATTGACATCAACAACGGCGTTTTGGACGGCGACATGAGTGAGGGAAGAGGCCGTAAATGACGGCGCTTATAGCAGCAATTGGACGGCGTCACAAACGCCTTTTTGCAACAGCGAAAACACCGTTTTGGACGGCGGTTTACTGGGGGAACGGTGTATTTTGCGTGTCATTGGACGACGTGGGACGCCGTAATGTGTCATGTTTTTGACTCACTTGGCTTTCCATAGCATGGGCTACGCGCACCAGCTCAAAAATCTAAAAGCGCGTAGCTACGTGTACGTGAACCGCACAAACGATGATTGGTTGGATGGCGGAGGGAGGGTTTTACTTCCTCCGCCATCCAAATTTGACTTCCTGTATCAACAAAGACGAAGCAACAATGGAGTCTGGAGGCATGGCTCAAATCGAGGAACTTTTGATAGTATAGGAGAGATTCTGGACGAAGAGCCAGCAACTTGCCAGAAAAGGTGGAAGCTGATGAGGGACAAATATGTGACGACTGGACGCACGTGTATACGTGTATGCATTTATTCACTTATCCGGTAGAGGGCGCTGGTCTTTCGTGGATTTTTATCCTGAGGAAGGCTGAACATTATCAAGGTTGAAACATCGGAAGGTGCTTTTTGCAAGTTTAGTGCGTTTTTATACCGTTTTTTTAATTCACTGTAGCCTACTGTTAAGGATAATCTGTGTTTAGAATAATTGAATTCAAATCAGTTTTTGGACTTGGTCTGTTTTAATATACTTCAAGGGAACAACCCTGTGTTGGTAGAGAATTATATGCAGGTGATGAGTGGTAAATGCGACATTTCTCTTTGTCAAAAATCGCTCAGAATTGCTTGGATTATCTCCGTTTCAAATAAGAACTGCTGCTACAAGAACTCTGGATCAGAAAGCCACTTGATAGCTAAAAATAGTTTCCCGTTCTATTAATTTAGACATTCTGACAGTAAAATATGTTGCTGAATTTGGTCGAGCAGGAGATGTGATATAAGCTAAACTAAAACATGATTTTATTTGAAGAAAATGTCTTTCAAAAGAGTATTATATAGGCTAGCATATATTTTTTTTATTTCCTTTACTGTAGGGAGTGTATAGGCTGACTTCAAATGATTTTTCCCCATACCATTGTCAATGCATATTTAGCAGTTAGAATTGAATGGAATATAAAATAATGTATATAGTTACCAAATGGTTATGGAATTACTATTTGTGGAGCCGTGATTATTCTAGCACAAAGTTAGGCTAGATTTAGAAACCAAGACCTAAGCAATTCTGAGTAATGTTTGACAGACTTATCCCATCGTACCGTTAGTCTGTTAAATCGATTTGAGAGCCATAAACACAATTAAACAAGGTCTACATTCGTTTAGGAATGGCATAAAACATAGCTAATAACTTGGTAGGACTATTTATTTAAATATATTTGTATTAATCTATGCTAAGTTTGTCGCAAAGTTGTGCCGTATGGTAATGCAACCAACTTGTTTATTTACCGGCACATATTTTACCATAGAAATACTACTTATAGGCTATTTCACAAAATAGTTTTACAGTTTAGCCTATTGTCGCCAGAAACCTATACCGACATGAAGAATGACTGGAGCCGCGATTAATTTCGACAGTAGGGCTTCATCAGCACAATTTTGAGACTTATTTAATACAGCCTATCACAATTCCAAATAAATAACTTAATATTTCTTTAGCCAAGGCATGAAAAAATTTCAACCTGCTGTATGTCTGATTTTACACGAATAACATGCTTTGCATTTTATTTATCCGCGCTTCTTGCCAAATTTGCACTATGGCATATTTATGTTTTTTCAGTAGGCTACTTTCTTAAAGGAAGTAGCCTATGAATGATTAAATAGATTGTCGGGTGTTGGTAAGACTACATGGTCATAGCTGGCTAGAATTCTACTGTTGTTATTTAAATAAATCTATTGATAATATAAAACTGGAAATGGTCAAAATGTTTAAAAAATGAAAACAATGTAAGAAGTACAAAATTATTTATAATATTCTCTAGAGAAATATGACACTCCTGATCTGCACTGTGTAATAACAATGTAAAATTGCAATGCACATGTTAGGGATTCCTTGGAAATTCAAAAGACACCACAAAACTCTTTTGAATATGTATATAGTACATATTTTTTTAATAATAACCAGTAATTAACCAGTCGTTAAAGCATTTATTTCCATATTTACAATGTACAATTACAAGATATCTACAATACTGAAAAATAACGTATATAGGCTACACATTACAGGTAGACTTATCAGTCTTCTGTGAAGAAAAATGTAAGAGAAAGAAGACCTGTTTACAGAAAAGGCTAAAATAAA
Organism: Esox masquinongy; assembly: GCA_016801175.1. Classification (NCBI taxonomy): domain Eukaryota; kingdom Metazoa; phylum Chordata; class Actinopteri; order Esociformes; family Esocidae; genus Esox; species Esox masquinongy. The sequence continues at coordinate 3,348 of JACXGI010006922.1, forward strand.
ATAGATTCTTCATGGGAAACCTGAAAGAGAGATGCAAAATTGTAGATGAAAAACATGTTAATGCCTGCGATGTGAATTTGTTGTCTGTGGTTTTAACTAGCCACCCAGTCTCGCTTGCATTAAAACTTATACAGAGAAAGCAGTACAGCAAAGACAATAATACAAAAAATGGTCAACCAAAAATTATAAGCCTAAAAAAGATGTTGCGGTTATAGGGCTACATAACATTAAGCAACAGCAAGCTTGATTGAGCAATGGACATGAACTTTGGTTTGGGAAGGGACAAGGTATAGGCCAACGGCCGATGGTTTACGGCCACATTGATGAAATGTTCGAGAGTGAAAAAATAATTACAATGTCGCTAGCAAACCGAGGCAACAATACCCACTGGTAACTAGCTATATTGCATGTAACCAAGCACCTCCAGTCAACATGCCAGGTGGTTTTGGCTAGATGAATGACTACCCTCACTCACCTGTAGAATAACGAACCTATGCTTCACCTCTTCTTCGGAGGTGTTTAACAACTTCCTGTTCGTACAGACTAGAGATCCCCGGGCTACTGCGCCCTCTGCTGTATAGAATAATATCTACACGCGTATACACGTGCTTTCAGTCGTCTGGGTAGGTCGTCTATGACAGTAGACTGAACGTGTATACTGACATGTCGCGTATACAGGTATAGGAACGCGTATACATGGGTGCATACACGTATACATGGTTGCATACACGTATAGACGTATACACGGTCGCATACGCGGTGGTATACACGTTAGGTCGTTTAAATAGCTTATTAAAGTCCCTTTTCACCTGCCATAGTAAATGTCCCCCTTTCAATACACACACACACACACACACACATACGCATAAAGGTCACAGTTGCCCATAGGAGCTTGGGATCCAGTGTGGAAACGACAACCGTCAGGCAGTAACACCATGACAAGACATTTCCTGATCCATCAGGGTGTTGCAACACAGGCTGAAACAGAGTGCCAAATAACACTCCCTATGGTACTTTACTTCTGACCAAGTTGTATAGCACTCTGGGCCCGGTTTTCCAAAAGCATTTTAAGGCTAAGCTCACTCAGGAAACAGGCTCCCGTTTGAAAGTTGTACCCTGCTTTGTAAAGCAGGCGCTTCATAGGACACAGCAATGTTATTAAGAAGATAGGAAGGCTTTAACAGAAAACATAATAGAGAGACAAAAACAAAACAGTAACTATAAAACAACAGAGTGACCTTGTGACTGCGCAATCTGAGAAGCTAATACATTGATTCCATTTTCTCATCCCAGTGCTGGTTTACAATACCAGAGAAATGATTGATTGCATTACAAGGAATGAAGGCTGCCTCGCAGAAAGGGGGGGTGGTCTAGATAAAGACATAGTGAGTGAAAAAGACAGAGAAATAAGGAATATAAGAAATAGAGAGGAAATGGAGAAAATTATATAAAGATACAGAGAAAGAAAGAGGGAGGGAGGGTGATAAAGAGAGTGATAGATAGATAGACAGGTAGAGACTGAGAGAGGGAAAGATAGAGTCAGATAGGGATTAGGGAAAGAGAGATGGAGAGAGAAAGTGAAAGGGAGAAAGATAGACAGGAAAAGAGAGAGGGATGTAGAGAGAAAGCGCAATAGAGGCTGACTGTGGAAGAAGGAGCATTGTGGTTCCCTCTATGTGTGCGATTAATAGCCCTCAGCCACCCCTAGTTCCTGGCTCAAAACAGGAATTACTCATCTGCTCTGGGGCACACAGCGGGTTTCTACCAATGTCTGTATGTGCACGTGTGTGTCTGTGTAGTGGGGCCAAACCACTCAATGGGTGATATACAGACGGAGGCGATGATACAGTAACTGCTCTATTGTAACACTTAGATGAGGGGAGGCGGGTGGCCGGTGTGAAGGGATCCGCCACTGAATCACAAAGACCTGATTCATTCAGATATATATCATAAGCGGAAGAGAATGAATGGGACAATGGAACTGACACATCTGCTGCCGTCTGAGTTCAATATAGCTACTAAAAAACATCTAAAAGAGAGAAAAATAACTAGAAACAGACACTTGGGATTCAGGAGTTTGTGGATGACATTGTTTTTTTTATCTGCGCAATGGATGTGTAGGAATGTGTTTACCTTACTGTAGTTCCCAACTTCCTGAAAAGAAGTCATGGTTGATTGCTCACTGTCTTCTAATCAGGGGTTAGAGAGAAAGAGAGAGAATGGGAGAACAAGATAGTGTGCTATTTTCAGATAGAGCCCTTCAGTTTCTTTAATTTCAGATCCTGGAGTAGTTGGAAGAGCCAGCCACACTAACTACTCCTTTACCCTTAACACAGACAGGAAGACATACTCTCCTAAGAGCACTACAAACACTGAGTCTTTGACATCCAACACTTACAGAGCCTAACACTATAATTATGTGGCATCCATCAGAAAGGGAATTGGGTGCACACATTCCTTAGTTTTTGGAGCAAATTAGAGGTGAACACAGAGAAATTCACTACGAGGTGAAAATTTCTCCATGTACAAATAAAAAATGAGATGGGAAAATGCTAAACTTCAACCTACTCCAAGTAATTCTACCTTTATATCCTCTCTTCCACCATAACTACTAGCCGAGTCCCAACTGTGCAGTATTCACTGAAAATCTGGTCAGGAGAATGCCCTCCTCTACACCAACAAAAAAGATAAGGTTTCTTCTACTTTAAGTTGGTTTTAAGCCATACCAAACATTGATTGAGACAAACTGATTTGGGACCAGATCTTGTCACTAATGTTTACAAGTGTCATCACCATGTCACATTACCATAAACTTGATACATTCCCATATTCACCAAACAAGCCAGTAAGAATGGAGTTACATAGCAATGTCAGGGTTCACTCTGCCACGGACATAATGGAACACAAATTCTAGGCAGGTCTGTAATCCCTCCCCGTATTTCAGGTCTTTTGTGAGACGGTATAGAAATCTCAGGAATGAGAGTCCATGGACGCGTCCCAAAAGGTGTTCTAGTCGCAACAGTGCACTCGTTCTCACCAGGTCGGTGCTTTTGTTTTAATTTGTAACAGAGAAAATGTAACCCTGGTGGAAAGCAGTGTACCATGTGGGGGGGGGGGGTGCTTTCATCCTAGACCTGGAGGAGAATACTGATGAGAAAGTGGAGGACTGTGGTGATTTGGGTGGGGACTGAGTGACAGTAGTGACAGTGAGATGGGGTCATGGGCACATGGGAGGGGCTGATGGCACTTGATGGACACCAGAGGGTCCATGAGAGGGGGACTGACTGGTGGGAGATGGATTGGACTGGATTACAGGAGTGGTTACCACTGTGTTGTTATGACGTGCTTTCAATCTGAGTCCCCTGGGGCGGGCGTTCGCTCAGGGTGCCAACATAGTTCTTCTCTCACATCAAGCACAAACACGGTTGTTACAGTAACCTGGTCTGTGATCGTTTGTGCTGTTCTTGCTCATCGCCTTGATATGTGCCGTAGGGATACTAACACTGTAGTCTCCTACTCTGTGAGTATTGTAATTGCTTTAGTTTCAGTGCCCTTAGGCACTGAAACTAAAATTTCCACCATGACAATAATAAGAATCTATTGCATAGAATTTGGATTGAAAACTCGTTCAAAACATTCTGAATCTAAATTGAACTTTTACAGTAGATAACAAATACACTGGCTGAGTTATTTGAGGTAGGAAATAGAAACCCTACATCACTATCACACTTTAGTATCTTACTGGGGCTTGTTATAAAAATATACCCTTGTCGATTATGTGTGTTCGCTTATCTATTCCTGTAAGCCTGTAACCATTAGGCAAAGTAGGCAGCTGCCTATGGCCCTAGAAGGCCTAGGGCCCCGTAAAAATTCAAACTGAAATTAAAAATGTTAAATATAATAATACATCGTTTTTTATAATTATTTTTTGTTTTAAGATTTGATCTTGTTACTCAAAATGATACAAAATTATATAAATTAAATCATGCCTTCCAATACATTATTTATAATTGAGACCAAACCCCCCTCTCTTACTCTAATTGTCTGTCCAATATTGTTTCTCACGACAGCAGCCAGAAAGACATTAGGTAACTTATTTAATCAACACACAAGAGATGGACAGCAAAGTTTTAAAAATATGCAACGCTCGTATGTGAGCAGGGCAGAAAAAAAAGAAAGAAGCAGGAAAATAGCATGAGTGTCCATAACAGTAGTAGCTTCACGGCTGCAGCTACTACAAGACAGAAAGAAGGTATGTTCAAAATGTTGCCAGTTTGACTTTGATACGGACAATAAGTAAAAAATAGATGATGTTGGGGCCTCAACCAGTCTCTGCCTCGGGCCCCAACATCACTAAAACTGCCACTGCCTGTAAGCTCATCTCCCTGTAGTTTTTACTGATAATCCACACCCCACGGCTGCAACCCTTCTAATGTTGTGCTGCCTGCCCACACAACTCATTTAGAATTCCTGGTCTCTGGCAGAGTTTGGAACAGTCGTTCTGTTGTCAACAAGGCAGACTTCATCTCAGTCTATGCTGCCCTTCAAGCCCTTGACCTTTTGGTCCTGAAGAAACATGAGTTACTAAAGAAAGCAGTGACACTCCAGCTGCTCTTGGTTCACCTGACTATGTATGTTTTCCCATAGTACGAGAGCGTCTTGTTGTCACGGTGGCGACAGGTGATGTGTAATTTTTCTGAAGTGGTGATTTGCTGTCCCCCTACTCATTCATCTGTTTTATGTCCTCTTTTGAATTACATGCCATCAATGTCATATGGACATTCAAGCTTAACATTGGTGCCCTTGTGACCTTGACATGATAAAAAACCCCTGATCAAAAATCTTCTCATGTCAATGCCCTACTACTGGACAACATTACCCTCCCATCTGCTTAAGATTAATTTCTTGTAACATCTTTCTTTCCTTTTTTTACCTAAGCCATTCCCAGTCCCCACCTAATAACAAGTCAGGCAATACATTTAACCACATCTTTACTAAATGCTTTTATAAAGACTATGTAAAATAACTCAGCAGATCTTACCCTTGTAAACTTGTAAACAGGGCCGGCCCTAGGCATGACATAGGCGGTCGCTTAGGGCCCCTGACCACTGGGGGGCCCAAACCGCTAGTAAGTCCCGGACCACTAGGGGAGCGGGGGCCCCCAAATCAAATTTTGCTCAGGGTCCCCAAAAGGCTAGGGCTGGCTCTGCTTGTAAACATCCCCCGCAACCCTGCAGCAGCCCAACTTTCCGCGGCTATGGGTAGTGCTGGCGTCCCAAAACATCACTGGGCCGAGTTCCCAATATGTACCTCTGTGCCAGGTGGTGTAAAAGGAAGGCCAATAGGATGGTAAAGTAAGTTAGTCACCCAAGACATGATCTGTCATCCCACCACATAACGAGAGGTACCAGTGCATCAAGTCTGGACACAACAGAACCAGGACACTGAACTACCTGTTTTGCACTGACATTCTAAAATGCATTATTATGTCTTAAACTCTACATTGTCGGGATAGGACATGTACGCAAGCATTATATGGTAACTTCTAAACCTATTGTATTTGGTGGCTCAATTCGGTTTATGGACCTGTGAAAAATCCTGTATTTGGTCTGTTGTCTCCATCTTATGGTTTTGTTGTACATTACAATCAGCGAGTACTGCGCATGAACATTCCCGCAGACATTTCCACTTTTGGTCGAGCAGTACATGAACTATACAACGCTGACCTCTGGTGGAAACGACTTAGGTTTATTCAGTCCCACAGTTGATGTATTAATCTTTACTGTCTCCCGTTAAAGGCATGTAGCCTCCACAAATCGTTGTATTTTGAAGTTGACTTGACACAAACAATGTGCATCTACACCGTTATTTAATGTATATATAGAGACCACTGCACCTTTTTCTTTCCTTTCCAAAAAAGTCGAAAAGGAAGATTTTGAGTGAGGAACAGAAGGGTTAAAATTAAGAGACCACTGCAAATTGAACGCTTCTGTTCCTCACTTTTCCTTTTCAACTTTTTTGGAAAGGAAAGAAAAAGGTTCAAAGGGGTTGTTACACTCTTTGCAATCACGATGTAAGCATTTACGACAATAACCTTTATACCTTTCTTACCTATGTGTTTCTTGTGGTGTAAATAGTTGCAACTCAGCTGTACGCAATACTATGCCTTATCCATGTATTTGTCTGTATTTTGTGTATGTGCGCGCGTGCTTGCGCGCCTGTTTGCACGGGTTCTTGCGTACATGTGTATCATGAAAATCTGTTCTATAGATCACACACATAACGACTCTGACAGATTGGCGAACAGTGGCAGGATTAGCCTATCAGAGAGCTTCCTCTCGTTCCACCCGCTACATCATCCGAACAGCAGAGACGTAGCAGGAATTCCGCATCAAATCTACTGGCCTTCCGTTGCTGAGCGACCAATTAGTTGCCCGGAAGTTCACTAACCAGCTGTTGATAGTTTTGACTCCGAAGATCCAGCTGTTTCGGCGGTATGAAGACAAAAAAGACACGGACAGACCGATGATAAGATTGCTCTGATGCTCGCAGTTGGACGGCTGCCGCGTATTTAAGCATTTCGAAGAATCAGAGAACTCTCCAATCGCGAGTTGGCGGAGTATCCAAGCTAGCTAACAGAATATGGATTTGTTTAGGGCTCTACATTTGGACGAACTGTCCCATGCACTGGCCGGTTTGTCCATGTTCCCATACTTTGACATGGCGCACTACGTCGTTTCAGTGATGGCACTTCGAGAACAGCCAGGTAAGCAAAGAATTCACCATCGAAGTTGACCGGTCAAAGTTACTACAATGGTAACTGTACATCTGTGAATAAAGCCACATTTACTAGCCTATTGCAATTTTTGGTAACTTTCGTGACATTCCATATGTCAACGACAGTGTGTGTGGAATGTTAATGCAAGGCTACGCTTTGTTTCCTGGTTTCGTGGGTGTTCAGCTTCGAGGTTGTTTGAAACGACATCTACGTGTGTGCAACTCAACGTGTGGGAACTTTGAAACTTAAGAAAACGTCATCACACCCTAACACTTAATTTTGCTCATTGAATATTTACAGTATTGAATATAGGAAATAAATATGTTTCATTTTTCAAAATCTCCACATTTGGATGGAGTAAACTTTATGTTAAGTAATGGATTAATGGTGCACTACTTGGGATTCATGCGAGGACCTTCATATTAAAAACCCTCAGATTTAATATTTAAGCCCCTACTATGGTATTCTATGTTGAAATTAATTACACCCAGTGAGACCCCTTTGCAATTTAAACATCACTGTTGAAGTTCCCCCACCACACATATGTACACAATCCACAAAACCACATAGAAAATAGTGATACAGTGCTGAATGAAGGCATGTTTTGAGCCTATACAGTGTTTTAATAAATATACTGTGCTTACAAACCAAGCTTCCTTTTTGAGTGCTGATGAGGAATGACTGTTGAACTGAACTCATCACACCATTAAGTGATATTCCCCAAAAAACAATGTGTAATCAAGCATTTATTAAGTTAAAGAAAATGGTTCAGCTTCTGAGATTGCTCTTTTAAAGGTCAGTGTAAGTTAAGCAGCTTATGGTATTTACTTTGTAGAGATCATGTTGACATACAACCAACATTTCTGCCGGCACCAGCCACTGTGAAAACAATAGTAGCTGCTGTACAGTATGAGCACAATTACCTCAAGTTAACCTGGCAAAATGCCAAATGTATCATGTTTATAAAACATGTCACTCAAAAGTGGCTCAGTCTTACAACAGGTGGACTTAAACAGCTTCAACACTGACCTTTTCCCCAAACAAACCAATCCTGGGCTCAAATGCTATTCGACATCTTTCAAATAAGTGTAGCATTTTCTCTGGATTTGTTTATCTAGACTGACAGATTTGCCATGGTTTGGACTTTTGTGATGCTATTCTAAAAATTCCATTGCAACAGGGCCAGCTCAGCCAAGCCCTGATTATGTATTCAAAATAATTTCAAGTAGTCTTTGAACCCAGGTGTGAAACAAATGTCTTGCTCCATTGTTGTCCTTGGCTACCAGAATGTAAAGTCATTCTATTTTAGAGCGGTGTGGCCCTGCTGACTTGTTTGGTATTTCTTTCCCCGTGGCCCGGGCAGTACTTTTACTCTCTACTACTCCTATAGGGAATGTCTATGTCCTATTTCGTACCTTTTTCCCTATATTGGGGTATTGCGAAAATAAACATTAAATACAATACATAAAACTCCAAATAAGGAGTTTTATGTACGGCCTGGTCAGAAGTGGTTTACTAAATAGGGAGCAGGGTATCAGTTTGGACCCAGGCTTTACCTCCCACAGTCCCTCTGGAAGTTAGTGATTGAGTGAGGAATGGGATGCACTCATGCAGTTTCCCAGTGCAGTGAACGGCCTAAAATATCCCAGGATCTCCCTACAGAGCAAGGGTCCTCATGTCACCTCTCCTTTGGGTGTCTGTACAATGTTTGTGTGTGCGAGAATTGTGGGAGAAAGGAGAAGTTCACTAAAACTGGTGGCACACATTAACTTCGTGAGTGCTGTTTGGGTATATTGAATAATGGGTGTGTACAGCTGATCTGAATTGCATACACATTGGGTGCATTTTTTATAGGTTATCTCATGGTTGCAATTGAATGTTTTCAAGACTTGTTTACATTGTGTTTGGTTTTATCATGAAACAACATATTCTCCTTTCTTATTTAATTTTAAGATCTTTTCATACTTTATTCGGCCAAATTAGTGGAGGAAGATGGAGAAGAGAGTTACTGCTGACAGAGATGGTATCATAATCACATGATCACAGTAAGGAGAGAGAAACTAATCTGGTGGGTTATTTTAGCTGTTTTTTCACAGCAGTCAACCTTAGTTTAGTCCAAAGGTGCATGTAAATCTCATGTTAGTAGAGTTGTAAAGAAATACGGCAGTAACCTGTTGTATGCAATCCTGTTATTAATCCTTCCTGCTAGATCAGGTCTATTGAACTGGAGAGGACAATGGTCTGTAAATCCCTGCCAAATCCTCTGCAGGCAACTACCCCCAGTAACTAAGGCTGCAGCAATATGAGACTATGTTTACACACTCGGAGACCTACCTCAAAGAGCTTTAAAACCTGGATAAACCTGTTGGATACCCTCTGCCTCAAATACAATTGATACTTAACCTGTCGGATCAGTTTGCAAAAGTCAAATGCAGTCCCTCCAGTCTGGAATAGTCAACTGACCAAGCTAAACGACAGTTGGCATCTTGCATCTAGATTTTTAAGGATAATAACATTGCAGAACATTTAGACAGAAATGTATCATATATGATTTTTCTTTACAATCTATTTCTATCTCAAGTTTCATTTGTCTTATGAACAGAATCCACAAGGTAGCAACCATTCAACTAAAGGCTTATTTGCCGTTTCCTCATGACAGACAAACAACGGCACAAATAAAAAAGAGTAAATTAAGTAAATCAAACCTAATAATAAGGACACAGTAATAATAAGTAAAGTAATATGAACAGTACATTTACATGTGTTTTTGGTAGGGGAGAAGGGATTTTGAAATTTTTCAGTAGCAAATACTAACAGTCTGAG
>JACXGI010006922.1:13048-39693 GCA_016801175.1 Esox masquinongy
TGTGTGTGTGTGTGTGTGTGTGTGTGTGTGTGTGTGTGTGTGTGTGTGTGTGTGTGTGTGTGTGTGTGTGTGTGTGTGTGTGAACAGCCTATTTCTGACTTTCTTAGGGTTCCTGTTCTCCAGGTGTGTTGTGTCATTGTGAATTGCGGATCGGTTGTGGTAGGCAAATTGGAATCAGTCAACCGATCCTGGATATCTACCTTTGAATTGGGCTAAGACATCCCTTTAGAAAGAAATGTTACCTGACTATCACAGCCATTAGGGTATGTTACCTTGGTTTTCTTGGGCACTGAGAAAGTACCCTTGAAGCAAGTGGGGTCGACAGCCTGGGACAGGTTGAGGAAGTCAGTGAAGATGTCTGCCAACTGGTTGGTATAGACAGAGGAAGTGACCGGGGAAAGTCATCTGGGCCAGTGGCTTTGTGAGTATTCGCTTCCTTGAAAGTGCTACTCACATCAGCCACGGAAACAACAGTCATACTGGTTGGCTCAGTATTGTTTTTTCGCCTTGATGTGAGCACAAAATGTCTTGAGCTTGTCTGGGAGGAATTCAGATGTTCTGAGCCCTGGTGTCTTTTGTGCTTTTGTATAAGGCTCACATGCCCTGGCCATCTTTTCTATGACCTTAGCAACATTGCCTTTTTCTGCATATGCAGTATTCTTAAAAAAACAAACAAAAAATCTTTATCTTTTGGTTTAATTGGCCACCATTAAGGTTTTTGTACTAATTCAATGTTTGTAACCACAAACAAAAATATTGTCTTAACATCTGCGTTTTATTTTCTTTCTATGTGGTTTTCCAACACGTAGGAAGAAATGCACCATCGCCATCATTCTCTGAGCGATTAAAGTTATTTCTTCAGTGTATTTTTAGATCTTGATTCCCACAAAGCACTCAGACATGGCATTTTCTAGGAAAATTCCGTAGACTTAAAGCCTCTTCAAAAGCTTTTACTGAAGCCCATTACCATTTATTATTGCTATATATAGTTGGGTTTATGGTTCTTTTACACAATCCACGGTCCAAATGAACTTCTCAAAGTAAGCTGTATAGGAAGTGGAAGGTCTGTCTGCCATGGAAAATATGAAAAACTCAGCATTAGTTAATTCTGTAAACTGTCTCTAACCTAAAAATAAACGCATCATCCGGAAGTACAATCAGAGGGGACCTTGCCCAGAACCAGAGAAAGAGCAAAGCAGACACAACGACAGACAGAGAGAGGGGGAGAAAGAATCCAGAGTTTGACTCAGACTAATGTACTGTGATACTAATGTTTTTTAGCTAGGCTTCATATATCTAAGTGTTTTTTTTTTACCTAACAGAGTCTAATAAGAAACTGCAGCTTGTTACAGAGATGGGACTTGAGTCACATTCTGTTCCTTCCTGTTTGGAAAGAGAGCATGTGAATTCTCTCAGTTTGTTGCTAACTCGTCTAGCTTGCTCCCAGAATCTGTTTGTACTGCCTCGCCAGTGCTAACAGTACAGTTGTGGACATGCCAAACATGCCATACGATTTGACAAGACAGCACAAAGAAAGCCTTTAACAACAGCATGAGGTCAGCGCTGTGTTCAGGTTTATCAATTCATCTGGTCTCTTCACTTCACCGACAGAAGGTCATATTTGACTTGCAAATGCCCTCCAAATGCAAATCCAGCTGGTGACCAAGGCTGATGCTCATTGTGTAATATATATATATATATATAGTGTTTCCTGTACAGCTTAACTAGCTAGTAGCTACAGTACTGTGATTGCATGGGAATCCTGCCACTGTTTATCTCTGCACAAGTTCTTGATGAGAGATTCGATTCTAAGAAACCTTTTTGAGTGTCATTTATCACATTGTATGACAGTGTACCTGATCAAAAGCAGATGTTCTTACACAACTTTGTAAACACTGCCTATCTTCGTCATTATTTTGTATTACATGCTGTAATTCATAAAAAGAGAAGCACTACACTCTCTCGGATGTAGATTTAGTATTTCTGTCCCTCCCAGAAGACTCTTGAAACAAAAGCAAATCTCTGACATGTGTTTGTTTGTTTCAAAATCTTTGCTAAATAAAACAAGCCACTCAGGCAATATCGCCAGGCAGCATAACTTGTTCACCCATTCTCAAGTGATTTTCACGAATGCAAAGTGATAAACTAATAAGCTTGACTGCATAGGAACTTAGTATCAATAAGATGTATTTTCAAGTCCTTTTTACATCAACAGTTGTCACAAAGTGATTATACAGATACTCAGCCTAAAACCTGAAAGAGCAAGCAACAACAAGAAATTATTGCAAAGTGGCTAGGAAAAACCCTAGTAGGGTCGGAACCTAAGAAGAAACCCTGGAGGAGCCGGACTCTGAGGGGTGGCCAATCCTCTTCTGGCTGTGCTGGGTGAAGATAAGAGTGTATTACGTTTTTGGGCCACATAAATATTTCATTCTGGAGGTACTGTGGCCCTGTCTGAAGTGGTAGCGTAGTAGCTTGGAGATGTACAGTATTAGTTGCCAAAACATCTCTCGTCATGTTGACTTGTTTGGCTGGTAAATTATGTGTTTGTGCTGCTTTTAAAGCCCTAAAGGCAATAACTGCTTTCCAAGTGGAGAGAACTCATCACAGTTAAATTTCACACGCTTTGGCCTGATGTGGCAAAACAACTAGCTTATCTCTAAAAGCTTCTAACCTACTAGGCTTTTTTGGCACAGTAGTGTGCACACAGGAAGAATAAAAAAATCTATGGTTTGTAAAGTGGCTGAGAGCATAATCTTCAAAATTGCACAAAAGATCAAAATAAATGATTGATTACCATGTATCTAATAAAATATATTTTGTTGATAGTGAACGTGAAATAATTGAAATAATTGCTTTTAGAGGGATATTTGGGGATTTTATCTACTTACCCAGCATCAAACTCATGGATACCCTTTTTATGTATTTGCATTCAATTTGAAGGAGGTTTAAAATCAGCGTAGTAGCTGACGGAAGCGATTAGAACAATCGCTAACTACCATTAAAGCAATGAATGGAAGTCTAGAAGAAGTACTCCAGTAGCAATATGCTTGCTAGCTGTTCTTTTAGACTTCAAGTCATGGTTCTTGTTGAGAGATTATGTTGACTACTGCTGAACAACGGACAATAGATAAGATGTGGTGGCCGTTGCTGATAGGCCCCCCACACCCTGTCTACACCTCCTGCTAGGAACTGTTCATGTGACTGTCATAGATTCTATTGATTGACCCATGGACCATAGGGGACGTTGGAACTTACCATACAAGCGTATGCTGTAGAATAAAACTTTCTTATTGGAGAATCATAGACTGCGTAATGGTTGGCTATGACCATTGACCGCCTCCTATGTGTTCTGGCATAAAAGACTGTGTTAACTTTGTAATTATTGGAGAACATGTAATAACAATGGAAGATAAACATTGTGCACTCATGCAAATTAAGAAAGCTCTCCCCTGACCTGACATGGTATTGTTCATGGATCAAAACACTGCATGAAAAGGCCTGTTTCGGAGTGTGTCCATACAAGTAAAGATCTTTGTAATGGTGACAGGTAAACGGCCAGTACGAAGAAGTTGCAATATAAAACGATTTTAACCAGTCGTAAGAAGTCAGCTCTTGACATTTCTGGAAACTCCTCAAACTTCGCACATGCAAATTAGTTCTTAACACTTGTCTTTTGCCCTCATTCTAATTTCAACAGGTTACACTCAGCAGGCAACCTAAAGTTAAAAAGCAGTACACTGTTGTACTTTTGGACACAAGTGGACAGAAGCTAGCATAATGCTAGTTAGCATTGGCTTGCAAAACTTAGAATGACTTCCTTCGTACTGGATGCAAATACATTATAAATGGTATCCACATGTTAATTGGACCCTGGGATGTACATGTGAATAAAAACAGAATGCAATGATGTGCAAATCATTTAATCCCTATTGAATAGACAATAGTACAAAGACAACATATCAAATGTTGAAAATGAGAAATATAATTATTTTTCAGAAAAATATATGCCCACTTTGAATTTTATGCCAGCAACACGTTTCATAAAAGTTGGGACAGGGGCATGCTTACCACTGTGTTGCATCACCTCTTCTTTTAACAATACTCTGTAAGCGTTTGGGAGCTGAGGAGACCAATTGCTGTAGTTTTGAAAGTTAAATGTTTTCCCATTCTTGCTTTATATAGGATTTCATCTGCTTAAATGTTTTGGGTCTCCTTTGTCATATATTTAATTTCATAATGCGCCAAATGTTTTCAATAGTTGACACGTCAGTACTGCAGGCAGGAAAAGGCTGAATGGCTCCTACTATCTGGGTTGCTGTCTTTATACCCAATCATGTTACTGACCTGTTGCCAATTAACGTTATTAGCTGTGAGATGTTCTACCATGTTCTTTTTTTGCATTACTCATCTTTTCCAGACTTGGTGCCCCTGTCCCAGCTTTTTTGAAGCGTGTTGCTGGCATCAAATTTAAAGTGGGCATATGTTTTTCAAGGAACAATAAAAATGTTCAATTTCAACCTTATGTTTTCTTTGTACTTTTTTCTATTGAATGTAGGGTTTAAATGATTTGTATCTCTTTGCATTCTGTTTTTATTTCCATTTTTCACAGCTTCCCAACTTTTTTGGAAACGGGGTTGTAAAGCCCCCAAACTAAATGCTATAATGTACTTATTTGTATTGGTACGACGTAGTGATTAGTGCTGTGTCTTTGCTGATGTTGCAGGTTATGTACAGTTTCCCAGTAATTACTTACTCACCTCGTAACTCATACGTATTAATAAATTATTATTACCGTAACCATCCCATCCACTTGCAACAGTTATCCATACTGGGTAGATCGTAAATGGGTGTAAGTAAACTTAGCTTTAGAGATCCATTTACAGGATCTCTTTGTCCCAGATACAATCCATGCATGTCCTACCATGCTTTATTCATTATTAATTTTTTCAACTTTGCCTGGTCCTTGATCTGTTTAGTGTAGTCTTGCCAACTGATTCACAGGAGATAGCAAGTGAACGCCAGCAGTTCTGGGATCAGGCCTTATTTCACCAGTTGGGTTAAATATTTGTATTTAGTAACCCAGACAAGCTCTTGTTGTGTAAGGGATATAGCTAAGGAGCCTCTTGTTCTCCTGCTATCACAGTGATATAACCTTTTTACTAGTCTTCAGAGGTTAATAAGACTGTTATAATCTTCCGTCAATTTTGACTTCCGTCAAGTGACCCACTTTCAATTAATGGTTTGCATGACGGTAGTTCTTTTTCTTTGATTGGTGACATTGTTGTTGTGTTGATATGCTAACAAAATGTGTGCTAATGTGCCCACAACTTCAATTCCAAAATGAACAACCTTTCTACAAAGCCAAACACTAGAAACCATGAAAGCTGTCAGTTATGTACTGTATGTATGTGTAAAGGTCAGTATTGTTACGTAAAGCTAGCTGTTGTTAGAGGAGCTACCACTAGTGGACCCAAGTGCACGACACCAGAAACAAATAACTGAACTCAAGGGTGTTTAATAAAGGGTTGGGGTAGAAGGACAGAGGCAAGGCTGGAGGGGTAAGGGCTGGGCTGGTAGGCGGGGTAGGCAGGTCAAGGCAGGCAAGGTAGCGGGGTAGGTCGGAGGGGTAAGGGCTGGGCTGGTAGGCAGGCAGGGCAGCGGGATAGGCAGGCAGCATGGGCAGAGCAGGTAGGCTAGCAGGCAGGCAGGTGGACAAGGTTGTAGGCAGGAAATGGAGGATCTCTGAACAGAGGAGAACAACGTTAGGAACAGCAAGGAAGAACAATAACTCAAACAGGTTTATTCAGAATAAAGGTACAGAGCGGCCGCGAACGTTACTGCCAGGTTGTGTACAACAACAATCTAGCGATGAGTGGACGGGAAACCAGGGTATTTAACAGCAAGCTGATGAGGAGATGAACCGCAGGTGTGGAGACTTGAGGAGGAGGAGGTGAGGTGTAGTGGAAACCAGGAACTGGATCGCAGGAGCCCTGGTTGCCGGCGCCCAAACACATACAGACACAGACAGAAACAGGAGAGAGGGAGGGCATGGCACAGACTAAGAGGAGGTGGATGCTGAGGGCTTGACAGCTGTCCCATCGGCATGAAATGGGATGCACAATATACGTTTTCAGCTAGGGTATATAACAATTAATTTGGTGTATGTTAGAAACATACATTGTTTGTTTGTGCAAAGAGTTTATTTACATGTTGTCTTATTTTCCCTATTATTGTGATTGTAATTTTTTCCGGAAACAGTTTATTTGATATTTGCATCAGAATGTAATTTTAAATGATGTATTTATACTGAATTTTTGCAACTATAGACATATTTTAATCTGATAGCAGGTCCATTCAAACAATGACATCATTGGTCCCTGAAAAAACTATCCAAATCTAAAAAATAATGGTTTAGGAGGGAATCAACTACATGCACAAAAAGAGTGAACGTATGTCCTTTTAACCCTAAACTGTCACACCTGATACAAACTAGCAATATTTGCATCTGACCAGTAACTGAAAGGTAGATTAGCTGGCTAATTTACTTTTTTCTTCTTTCACGAATCACTGAATTAAAGCATCTGTTAAGGGACTAAAATGTAAAATGTACATTAACGTGGACCTTATGAATTATTTATAATTTTCTTACCCTCGTACTTTGTTATAATATACATATATAATAACCTTTCTGACAGAATGTGAGCATGTTTGAACAATATGTAGAGGTAGGTCAATGATTTTCAATTTTCCGGTACTTTAACTACTTGTTGGTTTGGCGTTATTTGATAGCCAGGTCAGTACATCAAGAAGAGGCTGATGGTCCATGCAATTAGAGAGCAGTACCTTAATTTATTTAGTACAAACAAGGTAACAGTCACCAAGTATTTCTGAGAGAAGCTGGAAGATTTTGTTACACTCTGTTGCACTGTTTGAAATGATGGAACTTCCAGATGGATTTCATCCAGAGATGTGGGGAGAACTAGATGAGTTCAAGCAGGCTAGAGAGATAGTTTGTGCAATGAACGTGGTGAATGACCATGGTGAACTCACAGTTTCTCTTATGCAGAAATTCAGCGGTCTCCTGACATGAAATAATCCACAGCTTCTGTTCTTACTACAAGTTGTTGAGGAGCATTGTCATGCTTACCCAGTCAGTAGGCTTTGATTGTGTGGCGAGAAACAATTAACACACAAATACTTGATGAACTTGGATCACTGCGGGTTCACAGTCTGATGAAGAGGACCTGGGGCCGTGTTAAAAAGAACTCAAAACGGTTGCTCAGGAGAACGGGAAACCTACATGGCTTCCTAGTTGAGCTTACGGCTTCCCTCCCTCCAGGAGCCTCTAATCTGTCTTTAATCCCTCAGTTTACCAGGCTGGCTGTACTGAACTTGGCTAGTGTGGGGCTAACCTTGAGGGAAGTAATTAGACTGCTAGTGAACGTTCCTCTAAAAAGAGCCACTGTATGTGGCTCTGAGAAGGGGAATGGCTGGTATGCATTTCCTATGTTCACCTTGTGGGCTTATTTGCCAATTTATTAGGATCCCCGTTAGTGTTTGTTAGCCGCAGCAACTCTCTTCCTCAGTCCATGCAAAATATAAATCATTACATAATACAGTCAACAGCACAAGGACAAAAATAGATACATTTAAAACATACACTGTATAACTCAGTTCACCTGAGGTGAACAAAGCAGTATCTCTTCAGTCATGTGCCCTAAGTATACTTCATCTCCATAATCGGTCATCTCCCTGACCACTGTTTTCAAAAGCCCAAATCTTTTTACCCTTTCCATCTTTGGTGATCAAGATGTAGCAACTTGATCCGGTACTTAACCAGTAGAAGCCAACCACGTCAGTGTACTATTTGATTTTAATTTAATTGTGTTAGTCAGAGTATGTGGGGTTTATTGGCTTGCTTGCAACACAGCTTGTGGTTGTATTGACCTTTTGGTGGTTCTGAGTGATGCAGCCTAATGTTATCTTTCCCTAATACACAAGGTCTTTCTTAACATTATTTTCTTTGAGACTGTGTCTGATGGAATTAAGGAAGACACTATTTATTTTTTTACTTTTCAGTTTCAACTGAACATGCCATATCCAAAATAAAGACACGTTTTTTTAAGTTGACATAAAAAAAAAAAAATGTATGTCAACTTAGCCCTGTTGCAAAAGAGCATTTTCTAGCTACATTCTACCTAAGTTCTATGTTGGTATCTCAGCAAGGCTTCCCTTCATCTTATTTTAAGTGCGGAAATGCTTGGGAAAGGTCGAGATCCTACCAATGCAGTCCCAGTCATGTAATTGTATTTTAATAACCATTGTAAGTATTCAATAAAAAATAACTCAAATATACAGTGCAGTCAATAAGTATTTGGACAGTGACACAAGTTTTGTTGTTTTGGCTCTGTTCACATTGGATTTGAAATTAAACAGTGACTTAAATGTAAATGCATAGACTGTCAGCTTTAATTTGAGTGATTTACATACAAGCTCAAAAGTGTAGGAATTACAGCCCTTTTTATATATATTCACACTTCAAGTAATGCAGCCCATCATGAGGCTGACGAATCAGAATAAATCTATCAGAGACAGGCCAAAAAGGTAGGTGTGTCAATATAAACAGTTTTGTACATTGTTAAGAAGCAGTGATGCCCTGGTGAGCTCAGCAAAAGCAAACAACCTGGTAGAACACAGAAGACCAATGTAGTAGATGACTGAAGAATGATTTCAATTGTGGACAAAAAAAACATCAAGAACACTCTCCAGGATGTAGGCATGGCTGTGTCAAAGAGTGCCATAAGGAGAAGACTACTCCAGCATAACCTCAGAGGGTTTTCCGCAAGGAAACCTTTGGTAAGCATCAAGAACAGAACGGCCAGCTTACAGCTTCTTAAAAAGTGCATAGAAATACCTGTAGAGTTCTGGAACAAAATCTTATTGACAGATGAGACAATGATTAACATGTACCAGACTTGGAAAGAGGAAAGTGTGGAGAAAGAAAGAACTGCTCATGATCCAAAGCATACCACTTAATCTTAAAGGGAGTGTTATGGCCTTGGCTGCCACTGGAACTGGCTCACTTGTCTTCATTGATTAATTGACTGATGAAAGCAGCAGCAAGATGGGTTCTGAAGTGTACAGAGATATGATCTGCTCCGGTCCAACCAATTGCCTTGAAACTCACTGGATACAGTAGTTCACCTTGCAAAAAGACAATGACCTCACACGTACTGCTGAAGCAACCAAGGAGTTCTTCAGAGCCAAAAAGTTGACATTTCATGACCCAATCATGCAACCTAAATTCAGTTGATCATGCGTTTCACTTGAAGATAAGGCTGAAGGCATTTATGCCCTGAAACCAGACAGGAAATGAAGATGGCTGCAGTACAGGCCTGGCAGAGCATCACCAGGGAAGATACTGAGTGTCTGGAGATGTCTGTAGGGCACACACTTCAGACAGCCATTTGCAAGTACTAAATATGAAAACTTTATTTAAGGTTATCTTATTACTTTGGGTCCTGTAAAATGGAGAGACTGAATAAAAAGGTCATTCATTTCTACACACTTAACTGTCTGTGGATGTAAATACTCTCAAATTAAAGCCGACAGTTTATCCTCTTAGTCATGTTTCATTTCAAATCCAATATGTTGGAGGACAAAGCCAAAACAACAAAATTGTGTCATTGTTTGAGTACTTATGGACTGCAGTGTATATGTAATCTTATATTTCCTGAGCTCAGTCTGGTTGCAAATGTGTCTCTGATTAGTTGATGTGGGGGTTTATAGCCCGCCCCTTATACAAATGATTATCAGATCACATTTTTCACATCCAAGTAGGCCATTCCACCTGAACAGGATTAAATTAATTTTTTCCCCACCTCAAACAGCTCCTACACAAAACGCTACAGAAAAGGAGATCATCGTTGCTTCAACCTCATATAGTGTAGACATTTCATAATGAAAATATTTGAATGCACTGGTCTTTTAACTGAGCAGATACTAGCAATTATTACAAAGCAGATTTTTATGATTTTTATGTCTGTAGAAACATTTGTGAAGGCAGAATGAGCACATATCTTGCTTTCGGCCTGACCTAGTTCTCAGTTGTACTGTAGTTAATATTTAAACTGCCATTGACGTCTGAACAGAGGTCCTTCAAACAGTGACACTCCTACAAAGTCCAACTCCACTCTAACACAACAATCTTCTCTCTCCGTAGTCTCAGCTATGTAGTTGCTCAACTTTTATTTTTTAGCTTCTCTGCACTTTTACTTGACATGTATTTCCTAGAATACAGAGTTACTATCTTGTATTCTGTATTCATTTTCCTTAATGTCACAATGATTCAAAATAACATTATGGTGGGAAGGGAAGAGCTGGTAACACTGTACGCAGTGACCCCCTCTGATGTTAGACAATGTAATTCTGAGATGATAATGATGGTGGTGATGATGATTATCTCTCTTAATTGTTCTGTGGCTTTTTTTCCCCTCAACCTTAACAGGGTTTCTCACCATCCTGACCAGTAGTTTGTGTTCTTTGCCATGTAGTCCCTTTGATCCACTAAACCTAACCTCTGTCTAATGGTGATTGGATTTCAGGAGCCCGGGAGGTGGCGCAAAGGAGCCCGTTTGCCTGCTGGTTCAGCTCCATGCTCTACTGCTTTGGAGGGGGCGTTCTCTCAGGCCTCATGATGGCGGAAGCCCCCATAGCCCCACTGTCCAACAGCACCAACATTATCCTTGCCTCAGTCATCTGGTGAGTGCATCTCCCATTAGCTTTCAGAGATCACAGGAAAGGAGGCACTCGTGTCCAACAACACCAATGTCCTCGAGGCCTCTGCCATTTGGTGAGTGAAGGGGGGAGAGATTGAGGGAAGGAGAGAGCCATGGAGTGAGTGATGCAGAAAGGGCCAGGAGAGAAGTTGGAGAGAAAGGTGAATACAGAGAGAAAGAGAGGAATCGCAGGACATCTTGTCTCTGGGAGGGACGGGTAATGACTAGTATTATTTAGATTGGTGTCAGTGGACCCTAAGTAGCCAAGGGACTTACTGCAGGGAAAAAAAGTCCTGAAGTCATATTCAAGTGCCTTATTAAAAATGACTCATGTTACTAATTACTATTTTTTGGAGAGGTAATTGGGGGATGCTGGACAAACCAGACCAGTGGGGGTGAGACTGAATAAAAGAGGACATCCACCTTTCTTCCTCTTCTGTACCATACGGTTTTAGTGCCCTCTGCTGGTTGGAAGCTAGCAAACGCAGGGCTCCCAACATTTTATTAACTGTGACTCACCTTGATAGGATGTACAAATCCGTGGCCCACCAAAATCCAGCAACCTTTTAAGCGACTTGCGAAACTGCACCAGACAAAAAATGCTCCATTAAAATGCTGTTTGGTTCGAACAGTTTGAGATAGGGACGGGCAGCTTTCTGCAGTACAAAAGCGCGACCGCGAACATAATGCCATGCTCTGTCTCTCTGGCAGATGTGGTATAACAAAACCTGATCAGATATCCCTGTGTTTTTTTTATTCTCACAGGCAAAATAAAGTGATAGAAATGACTTGGCTCATAATGTGTGGCACTCAAATGATAAATAGAACAGCAGCCTCAGCTGAACGCACTGCTGCCTTGAAACAAGGCTATCAGGCTTCCCTAAAATGGGAAAGGTGGCATGACATCAAGGTTTTGGTTGTACGGCTATTGAGACAGACAGAGATTACCATGTGTCATTCAAATATATTATCTTACAGGTACTGGTGCCCTGAAGTCAAATGTTTTACACATGTCACATCTATTTAACTGTTCTAAAATAAAATACATTGGAAAAGTCATCTTAAATTTCCTGAATAAATAAATATACTTTATATGAAATATATTTAGGAAGGGTTCTGCCGCGCACCAGCATAAAAAAATGATTTAGCCGGTGAATGTTGTCAAGAGCAAATTCCTGGAGCAATGGAGGTTATGTGCTTTGCTCAAGGGCACAACTACAGTATTTTTTTCAGGGTTTTTTGTGGTTATGGATGGACAATTGAGGAAACACGATCATGGTCTCAACTCCAAAACAATGTCTCTTTAGGCTAGGTGTCATGTTTTGAATACTGACTGTTGAGCACTGCTAAATATTATTTAAACATGGACATTTTAAGTAGCTGTCTTTGTCGCGTTTAGTTACCTTGTGAATTTCATTAGCTGGCTCAGTGTTGTTTTCATGACTCAGACTTAAGCTTGCGTGACAGAATATGCAAATGAACAATTAGCCAGTTAGTCAGCCATTAGCAGTGCTCTAGCCTGAAAAGAATTATATCTGCATCGTGGAGCATGTCAAGCCTGGTCCCAGGTCAAATGCTGTAAAACCATGTTTAATACCAAACTGACTATTGTAGTATGTAAGACAGCACAACATCTGCAGCCAGGTTAGAACATGTTATCACTGAATTCTTTTTTTATTGTCATTTGACTAGTATGATTTTCTAGCGACTGGTCAAATGCTCTGAACACTAGACTACCCAGCAGCTCTAAAATAACTAAAAAACATGAGACCGTATAGACAATCTGAGAAATTCATCGGAGTTTGATGAAAAGCTTTTCATGTTCTACCTTCCCCAATCCTCCCATTATGCCGGCGTGTAAGAACATGGAGGGCGTTTTGCTGTAATATACTGCTCATACAGTTGTAAGTGTCGGTCATGAAATACTTCTTAGGCATTGATTGATTTGTTTGTTCTCCAGTCGGAGATGGTTATGATTTACATTCAGCTTCCTATTCCCCGGCTGCATATTTGCTGGGTTATTCTCGCTGTGCTTGAGGAGGAAGTGTTTAGTGAAGCACTTCCCCCTGCTGGTGAACTAAAATGACTGCTGAACAGCTCATAATATAACCGGGGGATTTACGTTCAACTGAGGTCACACGTCAAGCTTATTCTCTCTGTCTACCTGTCTGTCTGTCTGTCCATGTGTGTGTGTCTGTCTGCTCGTGTACACGCTTCTGTAGGTACCTGGTGTTCTATAGCCCCCAGGACGCGGTGTACTCCTGCACAGCCCTTTTCCCCCTGCGTCTGGTTCTCACGGCCATGAAAGAGGTGACCCGCACGTGGAAGGTTCTGGGAGGGGTTACTCAAGCGCACAGCAAGTACAAGGACGACCTGCTGGTGATGATCGCTGTAGGATGGGCCAAAGGTAGGTATCACACACACACACATATATTAAGTACATGGGTCAGGGGAGGCTGGTGCCACCTTCATTGGGGAGGACAGCCTCATAGAAATGGTTTGGTCAAACCCTGGCCGCCGTACATTCTGCTAAGACACCACTTGGGCTTCATACAGACCTGTGCATGGCCATTAACACTGTTGCTGGCAATTTGTGAAGTATACGTTGTCTTGTCAATTTAGAGAAGAAAGCCTTGTTGTTAGTCAGAAGACAGATTTCAAAAACGTAATGGATGTTAAAACCATCGGTATTGTGGTTTTTCATTTCCTGAGTATTGGGGCTTACAAATGTTTCTCGGTTTGACACTAATTGTGATCCTGAAAAATGATTGTGTCACTTTACTGCTCTGTACTTGGAATAGCAAGCAGCCTAGCCTTAAACACATTCCCTTAGTATTTATCAAGCCACAAACTAATGGAGTTCATTGATTTGGCATCTTCCAACAAATTAGCCTGGTCTCAGATCAGGTTGGTGCTGTGCCGAAAACACGTATTGGTCCTTCTTATGCTAACAGACCACCGTAGCCGGCGAAACAACTCGAGCAAATCTGGGAGCAGGTTATGAGGGGTCTTTAACACCCAAATGACACGCATTTGTCCCTCATCAGGTGCCGGTGGAGGGCTAATCAGCAACTTCGAACAGCTGGTACGAGGAGTCTGGAAGCCAGAGTCCAATGAGCTTCTAAAAATGACCTAGTGAGTGTCTCCCCGACCTGTACCATGATGTTGTGCACAGAGCCATGCAACTGGAGACTTACTGACTGACACATCTGCCCTCGGCCGGCTGCCTGAGCCGACTATGACTTTGATCTCTCAGCGATGACAACGGCCCGGCCTGATATGCCTCCCTATTCTGACATGGTGGAGAGAGAGGCCGAGAGAAACTGAGGGAGAGTCAGCTGGGGAGGGAGGGATGGAGGGAGAGAAAGAGGAGGTCACGAATGCCCGGTTGCTAGCTGGGACTCTGACCTTCAACTTTTGTGTTTGCGCAGCCCCACTAAGGTCACCCTGATAGGAGCGGTGCTGTTCGCCCTGCAGCAGAACCAGTACCTGCCAATCCAGAGGCATCACCTCATGCTTCTCTATACCATCTTCATCGTCGTCAACAAGGTCGGTCACTATCCCTAACCTCTGACCCTGGCCTCTCTAGCCCCAACTCTGACCCTGACCCATGCCCCGACCCCCTCATTCTTCTCTCCTCTTCTTCCTTCACTGTCGTCAACAACTCAAACAGAAGAACAATTACATGTGAAGTAAAAAAGTGGGCAAATATATTTTCTGTACAGATGTAAGGATTCCAAATTACATTTAGAAATACATTTTACGCATTAAAATACATTTTAAACTGCTTAACAAATAACATTTGTCCATTTTTGTTTCATTCAAAATGTGTTTTACATGTGTTTCTTTTCTGTCTGTGGTCATTTTCTAACCTATTCCTAACCCTAGTGTTAACCCTAAACCTCTCTGGACAGGGACTCTACATAGGGCAGGTTTCCCAGACCACATCCAGTCTGGTCCCAGATCTGTTTATGCTAAATAGCAAACTCACATGGTCACTGTGAAACAAATATATATGGTTCAATATAAATGCAAATAAAACCCAACACCTGGAGTAAAAAAACATGCTCTGGAGTTTCTCTGAAAATGCTTTTCAGTCCAGAAATAGACTTCTGTCTTGATTTGGGAAATCGGCAAACAACTAAAGTTAAGTGCAGTTAAACGACATTCCTTCTCCCTGTTCTCTGTCTCACAGCATTACATAGCAGTATTTCAGTTAAAAAACAAATACAAAAAAAAAACACTACAGTCTCATTTGTCCTCTGCTTAACAGTGAACTTTCAGTTCCTCCTCTTTGCACCCTCAGGGCTGAGGTATTTCAAGCTCTACACATTCTTGAATTACGTTGTACATGGTAGTTGTTCCTGCGTGCCTGGCTCAGGACCTCAAGCTCAGCCTTGACCAGAAGGAGTTGCTCAGGCACCCCAGGTTAGCGCAATGGTCCAAGGCGCTCTTTTGCAGCACCAAGCTGACCACCACAATATAGGTTTGAGCATCGACGTGGGTGCCTGCAAAGCTAATAGTGCCCTCACAGGTGATAGTGCCCTCACATGCGACAATCCACTTGACCTGGTTGGAAGAGCAGTGTGGAGAAAAGCAGAATGGCATGACTTGGACGCCTGGGACTATGGCTTGCCCTGTCTGTTGGGAATTTTTGCTATGGGATAGGGCCAGAGATACAATTGCATATGACAAAAGTTGCTAAAAGCGAAACATTTTTCTTAAAAATAAAAGATCTGCTATTGCTTTCCGGGAAGAACTGCCTGACTCGCTTGTTCAGGTTCATGCTCTACAACATTAGTATAGTACAACCTCTCTTCACATGGAGAGCAGCGCCTAATCCAGGCACCTGTCATCTCCCATCTAGACTATTGCAACTCACTGTTGGTAGTGCTCCCGGCTTGTGCCATCAAACCCCTGCAACTTAACCAGAGCGCCGCAAGTTCTCCCATGTCGCTGCACTTCCCTGCACACTCCACTGGCTTCGCATCCACTACGGAGCAGCATGGGGAACCGCTTACCTTATGTTCCCCCCTACTAGCAGCTTCTTGATTGAGTAAAAGAATTACCTGGCACAACTGTGATATGTGGCTGTTACAAACGGCTAGCTTAAGACAAATGCACATGTTTTATGTGGCTCTAGTTAAGTTAGGTAAATTGCTAAAGTTCATGCTTAATTCAGTGACCTCGATTACCTCTGGCTATGACTCAGCGTTAGTGGGAGTGTTTCCCCTGACAGGAGGCTGTTTTCATCATTTTCACTTGGTTACATCATTCTTTCTCCAACCTCCAAATTGACAGGTCCCCTCCCCTGATTCCTTATAACCACAGGTTCTCAGAACACTCTAAGCTTTCAGTTTTAGAGTTCAACCGTTACTTCAATGAAGTGGCATTTAATCGGATAAATCTAATACCGGCCCCACATTGCTCGCTCTATAGATGGTAATCTTCACAGTACTGCATTTCTCCTTTGTTACAAACAATTCCATGTTTTCCTATTTTTTTTTCCTCCCCCAGACAAGGATGATGCTGACCGGTTCATCAACCTCCCCCTTCGCTCCCATCGAATCTCTGGTGTACCGCACGTTGTTCTCTGGGCCAACAGCATCGTCATATGCCGCCCTCACCTCAGGGACCAAGAATCTCATGGTGAAGAAGCTGTCTGCAGACAGCTCGGTTAAGAAGAGCCCCAAAGGGGCCTCAGAGAGCCCGAACGGAGCAGCGGTCCCTGAGAATAAAGCCCCAGGGTCACCGGCCAATTCAGCTGCACACCATAGGGGAAAGAGCTCCCCGAAGAAGGCCAAAGAGCAGCCGGAAAACGCCGGATCTGAGGGCACCAAGAAGAGTGAATAGCCCCCATTATTCACTGTACTGTACAGAAATAAAATCTAGAGTTCTGACATACGCAATTTGACTGTTAAAGCCGTGGGTACACTTTAACTGCGTTTCTATGCTGTACTTCTCTTCTTTATCTTGGCTATGCCAACCTACCGTACACTCTGCATCCTGTGATACTGTCATCCGGTGTAGGTTTCCACACCTCTTGGTCCAAACCCTTTCATGCATGATCTGTAGATATGCAAGCAATATGGTGAAGCTTCACCGTGCTTTGTAAACACATCTAGATCTTTCAGATCTTCAGAAGGGTTATAGCCAAGTGGGAGGAAATTGGGGCCAGCTGAATGAGAGCAAGTAGGATCTGTGCTGGTTTTAATATATTATAAAGTAAATGTAGCTCTATTTAACTTTTTATCGAAGCTTGATAATCCTTTTCTAATTCTGCGTTGATGCATCCTGTTTTTTCTAAGAGGTTTTGGTGAAAAATACTGTCCATTCTGCTGACCTATGAATGTCCACCACTGTTGAAATATTTTATTATAATATATTCTTGTTTACTGACCTGTACATTTTCTTCTATGAAATGTGTTAAGATTTTGCATACAGAGTTTATATAATTACTGTTGTATTTATCCTGGAAGAAATGCACTTGATTGCACACACTGTCTCGTTTGTGAATGCTTTAAATTCCATCACTTGACTTGAAAACACTTAGTCATTTGAAAACAAAAGTGTGATAAAATGTTTAGTTATTCACCTTTTAAGATGTCAGTTTATAAAAAATGGTAATTGGAGAAATAGTCTCAGTGCTCCTTTGAGTCAGCTAAGACTTTCTGAACACTACCTGAACACTGTCCTCAACCAATACCAGGGGGTCCTATTTTTCTTGTAACTGGGGCATGTTTAGGGGCAAGACACATTTAAAATGGCATAAATCTCATTTAAAAGATAAATCTCAACCTGCTTTTCTTTTACAATGGAGTTCGGTGCGTTTGTTTTAATTAGGAAGTGTGCGGTATTGCAGCCCCTAATGAACAGTACATGTGTACATGACTGGCATTAATTGCCCAAATGTCTGAAGTCTCGGATTTGGAACAGCGGAAACAAACGCAGATCACATGCGTAACCAGTCTTCTATCAGGAAGATGAAGAGCGAGTGAAACATTGCATCACTGTAGCATCAGAACTTGATTGATACCTCGCCCACTTTCAACAACCCAGAAAAATAAAATACTGAAATCCTGAAATCCTAAAAGTTCACAAAATAACCTCAGATAGTTTGGAAAGGAATCCCACGGGAATACAAATTAAGAACCGAGGTGGTGTTCAAAGACTTGTGTAAAGAAGTCTTGTTGCAGATAGCAGATATCTGTCTGTAGTGCTCACAGTCCACAGAGGAGTCACCACCTCCGCATGTCAATTAGGGTGCTATCTATGTACCTGTGTGTGTGTGTGTGTGTGTTTGTCCCGGTGAATTCAAAGTCCTGGTAAGTTAAAGTCACATTTCTTCCTTTCTCTTTCTCCCTCATATGATCTGATGGTTGACAGCTCCACTCCAAGTGGAGCGATTGCTTCCAGACAATTCCTTTAATGAGGTCCAGCCTCTACCTCAGTACGCACATGCACACTAGTTGCGTGGCCTCCAGTGAAAGGGCCTGGCCGGGGTCAAGGGATAAGCCAAGGGCATGGCGTGCTATGCATTTGGACTGTCGGGTTGTCTCGCTGTGTCAAACACAGAAAGGAGATTAAGTTGGAATGGTAGCCCAGTTAAATACAGGGTTTGTGTCTTAAATGGCTTCCTTCCAGTGCACTACGTTTGATAAGGGCCCATAGGTTAGACAAAAGAAGTGCTCTGGAGACAAGGATAAGCTTTAGAAGGCTGCCGGGGTCAAATGAAGAATAGTGCTTAGATATCTGGGGAATGTTCTCACCTCATCTACTGCTACTACTTCCACCTGTCTGTTTTTGAATGATGAGGTTACTGAATAGACTGTAAATAAACCATATCATCGGAACTGATGACTTTTTGATGACATCCGCATTTCAGTAAGTACAATATTAGAGACAAGGACACGAATAATTGAATGTTTTGAGTCCACGCCGGTTGAATTAAATACTATTTAAGACACAGTAAACCATGACTTCACACCAGGCAATGGACAGCAGCACTGCACTGCGTGTGTCACATAGACACGGTGGCTATCTGTGCTAACTGTGCTGGTTTGAGGGGAAGTTTTTAAATTTCATCTTTCACAAAATAGATGTTTGTGTGTAAAAAACATCTAGTGTCTGGGCTCCTAGACAATGCTGCTACCACAATTCCCCATTTATAACCCGCACCATTAATTTTACAGCTTTGTTTATATACAAAAGTATAAACTGCACCCATATACAAACCACATATTATGGCCGGAGAATTATGAATTGTACATACGTTGTACATTCATATTAAACATCTGTCATCGGGCGCTATCAAAATTAATTTGTTGAACAATAAAATATGTTTTTGAAAACTCTGTAACGCCAATTGTATCATATTTGCTCCATGAGTTTCTGAGACCTATACGTTGTCAAGCAATCATCTGTGAAAACGTTTGCTCGTAAACACGTGTATTAGTCATACCTATTGATCAATTAGCCTTTTAAAATGATAAACTTGGATTAGCAAACACAACGTGACATTGGAACACAGAACTGATGTTTGCTGATAATGGGCCTCTCTACGCCTATGTAGATAGTCCATTAAATTTCATTTGTTTCCAGCTACAATAGTCATTTACCACATTAACAATGTCTACACTGTATTTCCGATCAATTTGATATTTTAAATGAACAAAAAATGTGGATGTTGTCGAAAGATATATTATACAGCTCTGGAAAAAATTAAGAGAACACTCCTAATTTTTCTTAAATCAGCATCTCTACATGTATGGCAGCCATTCCATTCCAGTGTCTGTTAAATTCCAACACAGGCAGACCTCATTTTACTTAATGAGGTACTGATTAGGTGATTACCTGAACCAAATCTCATTTAACAAGGAAAAGTATAAAAACCACTGCTGTGGTCATCACTATCCTCTTGCAATAGGACCAGCTGGATGGCAAAAACAGTGCAAGTAGTACTTCAAAAGGTAATTTGAATAAAAAAATAACTATTCAGAATAACGAAAGAGTTGAAAAGAAAAGCTTTGAGTGAGGAAAAGAAGGGTTCAATTCTGGCTTTACTGGCAGAGGGATACAATGAGTGTCAGGTTGCTTCCATCCTGAAAATTTCAAAGACTGCGGTTCATAAGAACAAGGTTAAGCAACAGACACTGGGGACAACAAAGCTACAGACTGGCAGAGGGCGAAAATGACTGTCCACTGACTGAGATGACCGTCAACTCATTCGAATGTCACTCAACAACTGTAGGATGACATCAAGTGACCTACAAAAAGAATGGCAAACAGCAGCTGGGGTGAAGTGCTTGTTGAGGACGGTTCAAAACAGGCTCCTAGGGGCAGGGCTGAAGTCGTGCAAAGCTAGAACAAAGCTCTTCATCAATGAGAAGCAAAGAAGAGCCAGGCTGAAGTTTGCAAAAGACCATAATGATTGGACCGTAGAGGAATGGAGTAAGGTCATCTTCTCTGACGAGTCAAATTTTCAGCTTTGCCCAACACCTGGTCATCTAATGGTTAGACGGAGACCTGGAGAGGCCTACAAGCCAGTGTCTCATACCCGCCGTGAAATTTGGTGGAGGATCGGTGATGATCTGGGGATACTTCAGCAAGGCAGATTTGTCTTTGTGAAGGACACATGAATCATACAAGTTTATCCTGGAAGTACACCTGCTTCCTTCTGCTCTGACAATGTTCCCCAACTCTGAGAATAGGTTTTTCCAGCAGGACAATGCTCCATGCTACACAGCCAGGTCAATCAAGGTGTGGATGGAGGACCACCAGATCAAGACCCTGTCATGGCCAGCCCAATCTCCAGACCTGAACCCCATTGAAAACCTCTGGAATTTGATCAAGAGGAAGATGGATGGTCACAAGCCATCAAACAAAGCTGAGCTACTTTAATTTTTGTGCCAGGAGTGGCATTAAATCACCCAACAGCAATGTGACAGACTGGTGGAGAGCATGCCAAGACGCATGAAAGCTGTGATTAAAAATCAGGGTTATTCCAACAAATATTGATTTCTGAACTCTTCCTAAGTTAAAATATTAGTATTTTGTTGTTGAAAAATGAATATGAATTTGTTTTCTTTGCATTATTTGAGGTCTAAAAACAATGCATCTTTTTTGGTTATTTTGACAAGTTATTTTCTACAAATAAATATTCTAAATGACAATATTTTTATTTGGAATTTGGGAGTAATGCTGTCAGTAGTTTATAGAATAAAACAAAACTGTTCATTTTACTCAAACACATACCTATAAATTGTACAACCAGAGAAACTGATAATTTTGCAGTGGTCTCTTAATTTTTCCCAGGGCTATATATACAAAGAAAACAAATTCATCTTTGTTTTCTTAAAATGAAAAAAGAAAATAAGGAATAAGAAAATAATATTAAATAAATAAAAGAAGACTAAAATGTCACACCTTGATTCCAAATATTGGCTAGAACGGAGATTAATGTTGAATATTGCTTAATTGAATTGAAACATATGCTTGACATTAAATGTAATTGCAGAATCCAATGGGTTGAGAAGCATTCTCTGAAGAAATGGTCTCCTTTTGGATAGATATGGTTTGTTTATTGTTGAGTGTTTCCCCAGCTGTTGGTTACATGGATTCTAAAATATGGATTCACATAGCCTACTGACATGCTGTTCCTCATTTTTTGTTTTGTTTACTGTACATTCATTGTTTCCCCATAGTAGGTAGGTGATATCATAAATAACACTACTGCTGTCAAGGGCAGTTGTGCATACTGTAGTTCTGCTAAAGCCTACCGTTAACCATGTACAGACCCAGTGTGAGAGAGCTGCAAGACTTGTGACCCATTTCTTGTTGGTTTTCTTGTAGCACTTGTGTCAGGATATTTTATGGTTTTGGCATTATGGTCTCCCCAGACTAATAAATATCTGTGGACCTGGAAAACCCTGACCTCTCCATCTAGATCAAGGGAATGTTGTTACGATACGGTGGTTGAGTGGAGGGAACCAGGCGCAGGCAGAGTATGTTCGCTAATATATGTTTATTAACAAACAAAAACAAACGAACTGTAGTCAAGAAAACTGAAACAAAAACGCCAATCAACGGCGGAACGTGCTGCGGCAAACTTAAACGACAGAAATAACACTCACCAACACGTAACACGACAACAATGATCGACAAATGTGGGGAGCAGAGGGGGAAACATTTAAACATATACTAATGAGATGATTGGGACCTGGTGTGAATAGTTGAAGACGTGACACAAAACAAGTCCGGGATGTGTTTGTGAGTGACGGGAACAGGGGATGCACAGCACGGTGGCGCTGAACCTCACCGTACCGTGACAACTGTCTTCATTTAAGTGTGTGGATTCCTGTCAAGGGGATGTACATGTAGGTAGCACGGGAGGATTTTTATTGTTGTTGAGATTAAATCTTTGTCTTTTTTTTTAATAGTTTAATAGATTGTATTCGGTCTGATTTACACTAAATTAATCAAATTTATTTTTAAAGACCTTTTTACATCAACAGCTGTCACAAAGTGCTTTTACAAGACACCCAGCCTGAAACCCCCAGGAACAAGCATAAACAATGTTGAAAAACTCCCTAAGAGAAGCCGAAATTTAGGAAGAAACCTAGAGAGGAACCAGGCTCGGAGGGATGACCAGTCCTCTTCTGGCTGTGCCGGGTGAACATTAAGAGTACAAGTTGTAATAATTAATAAAAACATTTGGGTTGTGTCCAGAGTCTATAAAACCTAAGGTCAGAAGCATGACCAGATGGACAAGGACAGGGACAACCGGGTGGAGGGGGGGCGGGGGGGGTGCTTATCAGACTGTCAGCTGGAATTGTCAGGTATCGTCTTGATCTGCAACACAACCAGGAGGACTTGGACAGGGACAGCAACGAGCCTTCAGAGCCTGGTACTCTGCAGGTGTGGGACAAGACCTCATGCCCTCCTAAGTTTGAATGGAGCAGGAGACAAGAAAATTTAGAGAGTGGATTCCTTAGGTTTACATGGTTTTACAGTGGAGAAGGAGAACTGACCCTACTCCCCCCAGCACATTAATATAGCAGCGTAAAACCTTGGGGCTGAGACAGGGGGGTCCAGTGACATTGTGGCCCTATCCAGGGGAGGCCCCGGACAGAGCCCAACAGACAGGAAGTCAATTACCCTGTGGCTTCCTTCCCTGACTCCTGGTAGTTTGATGGACTGGACTA
The DNA here is from genome assembly GCA_016801175.1 of Esox masquinongy. Taxonomy (NCBI): domain Eukaryota; kingdom Metazoa; phylum Chordata; class Actinopteri; order Esociformes; family Esocidae; genus Esox; species Esox masquinongy. The sequence goes on from JACXGI010006922.1 coordinate 36,033, forward strand.
CCAGCTGTCTCTGTAATCAAAAGACAACCAATAGGTCAGTCTGCTCTATACCCTGTGTCTTGTAGAATAACTACTGTATGTCTGTATAACCGGGTGATGTTGGTGAAGTCTGGGTTCTGGCTCAAAGACAGATGACCTCAGACTTTGAATGTTCCAGAATGAGATAATGACATCTTTGTGTTTCATGAAGTGTCCAGTGTTGTAAGTCACGTGGTTTGGCCTAAGACCAGGGAACTGAGTATTCTGAACATCTGACATCTACATGCTATTGGCTTGGGCATGTGTAAAGGTGGGGTTGGCCGTTTTGCATGTGTGTCTTTTGTACGTCTTTCATGTTGACCACCTGTTTTATTGGGCTGGGTGGAATAGGGTGGGAAGGAGAGATTTAGATCTGATCTGAGAGGTCTACATAGGGTGTAGGCAAGGTTGGTTTGGGGGGTATTGATTGGATGGGTTAGGCATAAGGATGTCATTTTGTGGTTGTGGGGAGCTCCTTAGCATGCTTGCTGGTTCAATATTTAGATACTGAGTTTTCAGGAAATAACTTTTTTGTATTTATATGTATACTTATGTGTTTCTCATTCAAATCCAATAGTAGTTAAGTTAGGTGGCTGTTGAGAGGACTATCAGAAAGGCTGTTAGAAGTGAGTGGAGTTCTGTTTGTTTGGTCGGTCTTAATTTTGCTCTGGTGATTGGATCAGATGTTGACTGTTCTGTCCAGGTTAACTGTTCTAAAGCTGGATGTTCTGTTCAATTTGACTGTTATGAGGTTGAATGTTCTGTCCAGGTTGACTGTTCTAAAGTTGGATGTTCTGTCCAGTTTGACTGTTATGAGGTTGAATGTTCTGTCCAGGTTGGCTGTTCTGGTTTATTCTCTGCTACTCAGCTTTCTCACCTGCTATTCCTCCTCCTCCAGTACTTTGCTCGTTCCATTTTGCTGAGCTTTCCTGTTCTGCTATTTCCTCTTTTGCAGTTATCAAGGTTAGAATGTTGGCCCACCTCACCCTCAGTCTGGTTAAGGGGGAGTTGTTGTGCAATTTTTGTTAGTGCTGGCTGGGACAGTATTGTGGCGGTCCGAGTGCGTAAAGGTGAGGCAAAAAGGAAAGGAAAACAAAAACGAGGAATAACGATCAATAAGCTCTTTACTTGTATGTTCTTATCTGGCAAATAACAGCACCTCACGGTGAGCAACAAACAATAGTCCATGGGGCATAGTAGTAACACAAACACCTATATAGGCAACTAATTAGTGATTGGGAACAGGTGCGTCCTCTGGAAGGACTGCTATCATCAGTCTCCAGCCGGTGGTTAGTACACCGGCGAGGTGGGAATGCCGGAGAGGAGGGACAGATGCCGTGCCACGCGGTGCAGATGTTACAAGTATGTTTTGACCTACAGTTGGCACTCCAAGTTTATAACCAGCTTGGTGAATTTGTACTTGATGTAAAAATAATATAATTGGTTTGTTGTAGTGCTTGGTGCTATGTGTTTGATCTGGCAGAAATCTTGCTGAATTGGTTTAACGATTTTCTGCACCAGCCCTGTTTCAGCCATTCACAGTTGGATCACTGGTGTCTCTGGACTGTCCTTGAGAATCTTCTCTTTGTACTTTTCACATGCGGTGTCATTTTGGCACTTTAGCGGTGCACTGTACTTCTATGGGTGTGAGGCCACTGCATTTGGGGTGGGGTACGTTGCCATATTAAACAGTGTTCACTTTTGTCCATAGCCACGGGATGTACAGCCTCAGCACCCCTCTGATGAGATTCCAGTGGTCCGTGGGGCTGCAAGACACGTCATTTCGTCCGACCGGCACGCGTCTTCCGTCTGTCCTCTATGTCACCGCGCATGAATATGGCCGATGGGCACACGTCTACCATGCGTTCAGTATCCAACCTGATCAAATCATCTCCCCGAGCCTCCTCTCACTTCACACCTCTCACTTGACACTTCAGTACACACTGACGTTTCCGCTGGGATGTCTGCGCTGGCCTGCAAGCTTACTGTAGCTAGGATTTTACCATTGACTATTTAATAAAATATCTATGGGTCGATGATGTGACGTGTACATTTTTCTGTCCGAAATAAATATTTTCAAAACTCAACCACTTGTGTATACATGTTGTGTTATCTAATTATGCTGTTTGTCTTTTTTGTGTCCTGAATAAAGTTATGCTGAAACGTAAAAAAACAAGAAAACAGGGAAGCCTAGTTCAGCCCGGCCCGCAATGGAAAGGGTTGCCATCTTGAGATTTGAACCTGGGTCGCCCACATGAAAGGCTGTATTGTTAACCACTACTCCACAGAGTTGTACTTTTGCCAATTGTCAGTATAACCTCGTCTCTATCCTGAACAAATCCTCTTTTGCCACTGGCCATTTTAATAGTTAATTGGCCATTCGTGAATGAAATTGATACAGTTAAACTGACTAATGTTTCTTACTAAGTTGTCCTCTACCACAAATAGCGGCTATGTATTGCGTTTGCCACTGGCCGTTTTAACAGCGTATTAGCCAGTAATAAGCTTTACCTGTATCAACTAACTTACTGGAATAGTCATAAGAATTGAGCAATTGCTAGTGAGTCTGAAAAAGCTATTTCATTTCATGGCATAGGAATGTATTTTTTTTCTTTCATGGCAAAACAACATACATTTTTCTTTCATTCGTGAATGACATTCATACAATAACTATCAATAAAGGCGACGATAACTAACTTTTTCATAAAGTGAAAAGACGAGAGAATCATGGAATCTACCAGAAATAATTAATAAATGTCGTTGCTCTCAATAGATTCGAATGTAGGTCTTCCATATCAGAGACACTGCCGTTAACCACTACGCCACGGCATTACACGTTTCAGCAGTCGCTAGACTCCATTGAGGATTGTGTTGAATAGGCTTACTAGTAGGGGAGACCGGGACAGTTGTAACATTTTGGACATTTCTCTCTGTATCTTGATCCTTTTAAGCCAGTGCATTCAAAATTGTATACAAACTAGTTACATGTGTCTGCTATTAGATGGCATAGCTGTTATATCTGTAACACAAACAAAAAATGTGTGGTTTAGTCTCAAACACAAGGAGTGAAATGTTACAATTCACCCCATAGCCTGGGTCAGTTGTAACATACCCTGGGGTGAAACGTAACATTATGATATACCCTGGGGTGAGTCGTAACATTATACAAAAATAATTATGACAAAAAAATAATATTGAAAGCTTTTTATTTCAAAAACTTTAATTACTTTTTAACAAAATTGGTGTCTGTCTGTGTGTGTAGTATGTTAGTTACTGTCAGTCATAGTAGTGAGACATTTGAACATAATACATTTGAACAAAATGAGCATTACTGAATATAAGTTTGTGTTTGTGCTTGTTTGTTACCGTCAGTCTATGCATACTGAAATTCAAAGAAAACGTATATAGGCCTAAAACAAAAAATTATTATATAGTAGGTTGTAGCAGAGGAAGAGGAGGAGTTACCCTGCCCGGAGGAAGCCCGGGGCCCCCGTCTGGAGCCAGGCCCAGAGGGAGGGCTCGCAGGCGAGTGCCTGGTGGCCGGGTTTGCCACGGAGCCCGGTCGGGCATTGCCCGAAAAAGCAACGTGGCACCCCCCTCTCCATCCTATGGGCCCACCACTCATGGGAGGAACCGCTTTGGT
>JACXGI010006923.1:7248-39607 GCA_016801175.1 Esox masquinongy
TCTCCATCCCTGCCCCAGCGTCTCCATCCCTGCCCCAGCGTCTCCATCCCTGCCCCAGCGTCTCCATCCCTGCCCCAGCGTCTCCATCCCTGCCCCAGCGTCTCCATCCCTGCCCCAGCGTCTCCATCCCTGCCCTACCGTCATCATCCCTGACCAAAAGGACTTCCCAACACTCAAACACACACAAGATTTATATAGGAAAACCTTAATGAACTCTGAACAATAACCACACAATGTGTGTAAATGGTAAATTAAATATAGTAAGATAGCAGGAGATGGAATTTGAAACAAAGGCGATGAAGGATGAAGCAGGGCGGAAAGATGAGACAGAACTAGAGAACACCGCCAGGAAAACAGACAGGAGTGGAATGAGTAGTGGTTCACTGATGACAGAGGCTACAAGGCTGTAAGCACTTCCATAGTAGGTTGTGGGAAGTTATTAGGCTGGAAGAGAGAGATAACACCGCTACAGACCTGTGGACGACCTCCACTCACTCTGTTTATCACTCAAGTTCTCTCTCTGCCAATTTTAGGCCTCTCTACCACTTGGCGTTGTACAACCTAATTTTCTTTTGCATTATAGCTCTCCCTCACATTGCTTAGCTACTCATTTTATCTCCCAATTCTCTCCCGTTTTCCAGGGGAAACGGTTTGGTAATAGTGATTGCTAAAAACTTCAAAAGATGTTGGTGTTCAAAAAGTTCAAAATGTTAAATGAAAAACTGGGAGCAAATAGCTCCATCTCCACACACAGAGGAATGACGAAGACAACATCTGGTAGCACTCTCTTAACCTACAAATAATTCATTTTTGCATTCCACGCAGGTTTGCTTTTGTAGCTGTGAGAAATGCGAAAACCAAGAACCAAGTTCATATTTTGGGTCAATGGTCTCGTTTTCCAGAGATCCTAAGTATTCTCGCAAATCAGTGAGAACTGGGGTGTATTTTTTTTGTTCCCCCAACCCAAAACACAGACATGAGGTAAGCTTTGTTATAGAGAGATTTGATTACTGTTGACATGACATATTCAGCCCTTCTAGACCCCCTCATCAGCAGGACACAGGGAGGGGAGGGCCGAGAGAGAGACAGAGGTAGAGGTTAGCCAGGTTAGAGAGGACCAGAGATCAGAGGGAAACACTGGAGACAGAGAGAGGGAGAGTAGCTGAGAGATGAAGAGGAATGAAGGGAGACTAAAAATAAAAGAGTGCCTTCGCACTGTCAAGGCTCCAATCACCAGGAAAAGCTGTTCTGAGAACTGGGAACTCTGCTGGCTCTCTGCTGACAGACTGCAGAGCACCACATTCTTCTGACATCGCTCCTAGAGGCTAGAGAATGAACCTTCCCGATATTCACCTAGAATCACACACAGACTCACTGCCGCTGAACCAAAGTCATGGCACGCGTCAACCGGCGTCGCATCAACAAGTCCCATTTCAACAATATCCGGCGTGTTCATTTCCTGATGTAGGTTGGCAAGCGGCCTCCGTGTTCGTTTGCTTCCTGTGTTAAGCCGAGCGTATCCTGACCAACACCAGTCGGTGAAACTGGATGCCAAGGCTTCGTTTGATGCACGTCTCACACCTCTCACACTCCTCTTCCTTATCAAGTAGCGGTAAGCAGCCCGTAGGCCTCTCCCTCCCTCTCCCCCATTTACACACACTCACACACAAAGACTGTCATACATGAATGGACAAATACAGATTGAGGGGGCTCGCAGCTCATAACGCTGATCCCTGGGAAATGTCACGCATCTTCCTGGAGCGAGGGGGATGGCTGAGGTGCATGACCGAGCTTAGGGCTAGTCTGCCATCAGACTGGTTTCATCCCTGGGAGAGTCTGATAAACATCTACCACAGGCACAACTGTTCCCGACCATGTTATCTGAGTAACATAATATCAATATAACACGCACACACCTGAGCCAGTTTTATGATGACCTCTGTACGGGCCGGCCTTACGACCACGCTCTGAACTCTAGCCGGTTCTGAGGATCAAGTGACCCAACAACTCCAGCCCCGAACAGCTGCTCTGATCCTTCATGGAAATCAACAAGTGCTGAGCTTTCTCCCTCTGCATGTTATGTCAGTGTCTCTAACAATGCCGCAAGTGTGTTTCTCATGGCCCCTCCCCCTCCCCCAAACACGCACAATTCTCAAAGTCATAAAACCTTAGTCCAAAAGCACGGAGTGAAACCTCTCTCCGCTTTAGGATGGACAAACTGGTAAGTATCTGTATTTGCGACTCGCTGTGGCATTCTTTTGGCAAATCTTTTGGCAAACCTCCAAGTTTCCTGGCAGGCTGCTGGTCTCTCAGTCCCAGCTGTGATGGAGGCTGTGGTATTGTGGTATTGGGTCTGTAGGAGGCAGATTGCTTTCAGCCAGCCAAGTAGGCCCAGCTGGGCCAGTTTGTTCACACTCTAAAGGGTTCCCTGAAGACAAGATCGTAAAGCATGCGGAGTGGCTAGCTGCTCTAGCTCGCTGTCAAGCGGGGCCGCGCTTTTCCTCTACACGTTCTTACTGGGGCCTGTGTTTTTAGAAGTCTGCAGCCAAACCTCATCTTTTATGGTCCAGGGATTTACTGGTTTACAGTGACACTGTGCAGAGTCACACTGCGGCTGGCTAGGGTCCAGTTAGGCCGGGGACAGGAAATTATGTCGGGCCGCAGCCAATCCACCTACAGCGGCACCGGGACACGGTGAGACCGACTAGGAAATAAAACACGGCGAGACCGACTAGGAAATAAAACATGGTGAGACCGACTAGGAAATAAAACATGGTGAGACCGACTAGGAAATAAAACATGGTGAGACCGACTAGGAAATAAAACACGGCGAGACCGACTAGGAAATAAAACACGGCGAGACCGACTAGGAAATAAAACACGGTGAGACCGACTAGGAAATAAAACATGGTGAGACCGACTAGGAAATAAAACATGGCGAGACAGACTAGGAAATAAAACACGGTGGCGGTCAATTACCACGGTTGACTTCCCACAGTCCAGATACGAACTGCAGTATTGACGTAAGAAGCTCCAAGGGCTATGTGTTCCCTCTCATTACGGCGGGTTGAACTTCGCACGGCGTCTCAGCATTAGGCTGAACACTGAACATCACTCAACCTGACCCCCACACTTGGAGAAGTGGATTGAAACCCCCTCTGCTGAGTGGGTAGCTCTCCAGTTGGTGCTCTGTAGTCTGAAGTGGCCTCTCCCCGGAGAACAATGACCACACAGCATTCCGCCCGTCGCCCCTGGAGATGTTCCGGAACGGAGGCCGGCGGCGCCGAGCACAGCATCCTCCTCGACGTCACCCGCTCCTACCGAGAAAGGGATCCGCAGCACCTTGGCAACCCCGGACGTACAGCCAGGTCGAGCCGGCACGAATCGGATGGGAGACGTTTAGAGAACAAGCCGTGCAATCACCGGCTACCGGGCAGCGGCAGGCTGGGGCCGAGAGACCTCGCCGACTCCTCACGCAGGATCAATCAACCCCTCGGCGGGGCTCGGAGGCAGGTCTGTCATTCTCAATAATCTTTCTGCAGCGCAAACAACGATCAAGGCCCGCGGGGTAAATGATGTTGTCTGCTGACATTTTCTGTCCATGAGTAATAAAGGGGATCGGGTTGGAGACGGACGGGTTCCCAACCTCTTCGGAGAGGAGAACCAGGCAGAGTGTCAGCAGTGGATTGGCAGAGAGGAAAATCCTTCCAAAATAATGAGGCGGATATGAGTTCCCTTGTTTTTCAGGGTCATAACATTGTCTGCTTTCATCCACTTTAATCACGTGTCCTGGGTTTGTCCCACAGACTAGGGCTCCTGCATGCAGGTTCCAGATCGTGGCAGAGGGTCAATTTTGTGGGGCATTAGGGCACCCAGTGAATCCGCGCCACTTCAGCCCAGGCTCTGAAGGCCAGGGAACACAATGTTATTGTCAGCTGCTATGGGATGCTGGGTAAATATTTAGTCTGGGAGAAGAAGCAGTAATAAATTAGAGAGCTTTTACTCAATCTGTGTGAGCTTGCCGTTACAGCCGCGAAGGGGGGGGGGGTAGGCTCTGGGTTCTGCAGCTTCTGGCAGGACCGGAATCTAGCAAGAGAAAAACTCACATCGCTCAAGTCACCGATACTCTGGCACACGCAGTGAGAAAATGTCTACTAGCAGTGACAAATTAGAAAACTGAAAGCATGACTGCTGTAGAGATCACCAAAGGTCCGTGGACCATAGTAACATTAAAAATAGGAAAGAAAAAAAAAATAAAGAGTACTGGCAAGTTAGGGACGAAGCAGTGTCTAAACAGATGCATGCTGTAGTGAATCAGGCATCTTATCTGTAGTGACTCAAACATTAAGATTCTAGACAAAAGAAGCCTCCACGTCACAGTATCACGGACCGGCTTTCACCTTAACTGTCAGGTCACATGCACGCGAATACCGACACACATTCGAACCCTGTCCACAGGAAGCTCCTCGGACGAAGGCACGGGTGGATGAGCTGCTGGAGGTAAGGGAGAACCCATATGCTCTTTATTATCTCCTGACATTCCATCAGCCAATTACGACTCGCCAGGATTTAGCTGTTAGCAAGGCAGAACAGCCTGAATGATGGAGACTAATCATCGTCATCTGGCTTAATGTTGTCCTGATTTTGTTTTGGTTATGCGGAAATACAAGGGGGGAAAGAAAAAGCAAAAGCTATGAGGAAAAATAAACAAGAGTGCCTTATGAACAGCTTACTTTTGGACGAAAGCTAGACTTAAAGCCCGTCAATAAACACCATGGAAATGGCCACACTAGCAGAAAGAGGAAATCAAACTTGTGATTTCCTGACATTCTGACACCTCCTCGAACTTTAAAAGGTTGCTTAATTGGTTCCAAGTGCCCTTCCTCATCACCCCTCTGAGGGTGAGGGTCGCCCGGGACAGCTGTGAGGGGAAGCAGTGGGCATCAGGCTGCCAAACCAGCTCTCACCACCGATCCTTCCACAGGAAGCTGCCACGTGTCATTTCCTCCCGCCGCCCCGACACTGACAAGAGATGTGTCATCGACAGTTAAAGCATCCAGGCAGGGAGGATCATGATTTTTACGGTCAAACAGGGAAGGGCTAGGTGAGCCCAAGGAAAGTGAAAACGTGTCTGACCATCTAAGCCGAAGGACGAGGCCTGTTTCTCCTCCGGCAGGAGTCTCTCATCTTGATCTATTGTGAGGCCTTGTCACATATATCCAAAGAAAAACTGAACGGAACAGCCAGGGAAATGTGAAAAACGTATACCCAGGAGCCAAAATACACAACAAGCCGTGTATTCGGGATCAGAGAGAAGGAATGCACGTTTTGATTACTTAATTGCATAATTAAGTAACAGTGGAAAAGTACTGAACAGAGAGGCTGTGATTAGGCCTCTCCGTGACCTCCATGCCAGCCCACTCAATCATCACACCCCACCAGACTGGCAGCCTGTGACATCACTAGGCTAGGGTTTGGGTCAGGATGAGGGCTAGCGTGTGGGGCCCAGTCTGGCCTCCGAACTATGGCTTGGGCTTTGCGTCACACAGCGGGGTCGTCTGGAGCGGAAAGGTTACCCTGCCTTTGTACAGCAGTACATGTGCCCTTGAAATACCCAGCTCTCTGTTAGTGATTTCAGGTTAAACTCTAAGTCCACACAAATAGAGGTGTACAATAAGTCTCCGTACTAAGCCGGGAGTTGATTTACCGAGGGCATCAGAGGACACCACCTCGCACCAGCTAGCTAGTAATTCACATTATCCTCTCTCTTTTACAAGCTGTTCACAGCATTAGCTGAACACATAAAAACACAGGAATTCTCTCCAGGTGGAGCAACAATGGGATCCCTCCCTAAATCACAACTACAGTTCAAAACTGCCCTTCAGTGTAAAGCAGCAGGTTAAACATCTAAGGTAAACCATTAGCACTCCTGGTGACCAAACATTACTGACACCCTTCTCTTGACCAGCCATGACCCATCTCAACAATGAGAATCAACCCCACCAATCAATCCCCTCGAAAACATGCACATTCTTCCCCACCATGTCCGCCACCACACAGGGCATACCTGACCGTTCATCCAGGCCTAGACAGCACAGACGCCTCCCTACATCAGACCAGACGCCAGGGAGATGGACAAAAACAAACAGAAGGAGGGTTTAAATTGAGGCCATTGACCAAACACATGCACCACTTTCCCACCTATGGTTTTATTTACTGCCGGGTCCTGCTTAGTGTCTGTGACCTCTGTGACAGGATGAGACCATGTTGTCTTCCTGGTTCTACATCCCAGGGCTGTGACCTCAACCAGTCAGGGTTTACTACACGGTGGAGGGAGACAGACAGACAGACAGACAGACAGACAGACAGACAGACAGACAGACAGACAGACAGACAGACAGACAGAGTAGTAAACCTAGAGACAAGACAGAGAGAGGGACTGAGAATAATGCAAGCAGGGCAGAATTAGACCAATATCCATTATTAACCAACTACAATGAGGCCCCCCCTCATTCCTACGACTCTAAAGCAACAAATACCAAGTACTTAATATAGAGAAAATTCCCCACTGTCAACCAAACTCAACCTGGGCCAAACAGATCATAAGCCCAAAAAAACGATTGGGAAAACATTACAAAATCTGAAAACAACTCCAGTGTTATTCGGTTCAAAACAGAAAACACACATCGGTTAACAACCTGACCACTGTGACTGAGGAAAATGACAATGGGACTCAGCCATCCCAACCTGGCCATAGGACTGGTCATCACATGGTGACCATAGAAGGCAGGCTGTGAACACTCTGAGACACGGCTGTACTTCCTATTAAACTGGGACAAACACCAGCACCAAAGAGAAGCTTTCCTTAGCAAAATGAAACAGTCACAATAATGAATTTAAAACCATAAAAGAGGAAGAGAAAATCTATTATGTTTTGGGTAAAAAAAAAACGCTAGAAGTGTTTATTTGGCCCCCAATTATGAGGCCTCCTGCCACAATCTGATGGACAATGATACAGTATGTTTGGTTTCTCATGTAAAACTGAGGGAAGCATCGCAACATTATAGTATTACATTTACTTGTATACTTATTTCAAGACTACTCTCATTACTATGGATGCTGTAACAGTGGAAATGGTTTCATATTATCATAATAACTGCCTGTCGGCTATTGGTCTGACTGCTCACATTTCATGTTTACTCTGACAATGTAAGTAACCTAAATTTCCATGTCAGCAATGTGCACTGAATTGAGATAGATATAGATGGAGGCTCACACTGAGGTTCCTGTCCCAGATCTGGATGGTTCCGTCTTGGCAGCCGGCTGCCACCAGGTTCCCGTCTCGGCTGTAGGTGCAGCAGGTGGGGATGACCTTCTTGCCCTGCAGGGAACGGGGTTTGAAGCACATCTTGTGTTTCTTGTCCGAGCTCAGGTCCCAGGTGCGAACGGTCCTGATAACAGGGAAAGAGGGGAGACTAAGAAACAGACTCCCTAAAAACAAAATAATACATCTAGGCTGAACATCCTCGAATCAGAGCCCCAACCGATAATGCCTCAAATCCACTAGCCAACACCATCATTTGGTCATTTATCACCCAAGTCTTCTAAAAGCTCTCCGATTACAGCTGAACAGTTTTCATAACCCAAAAACACCATCACATAGAGTCGGTGAGCCATCTCCTCATAAGACCAGATTCATATCAGCCAGATAAGTGTTGAGGGGTGAGAGGTTATGGAACGGAGCAAAGAGAGAGACACTAGATCAACCTGACAGGCGTGTCTGAAGCATGAAATCCTGGTTTTCTTCCCTACATCTGCTCAACATATTACAGAGCCGAACCGCAGAATGAGCGCGCGGGATGGGTTAGGGGGAAATAAAACACAAACAGACACACACATTTCCTAAGACAGATATGCAGACAAACACAGCTGAGCTGGTCGCATCATTGTGCAGCGGGTGAGTCAGTTCTAAAACTGTTAATGGTACCAGGCGGACCGAACCGGTAGAGAGGTCTGACGAAGACAGGGGGCGCTCAAAGTCAACGGAGGTAGGTCGAGCCATCGCAAACGCTCACTGTCAGTCAGCCTGAGTTAGAGCGGGCGCTCGGACCCATTTCAACATGCCACAGTGGACACTGGACAGTCCAGTAACCAGGAATACCGGCGCATGTGGGGTCAGAGGGGGGAAGGAAGTGTAACCTTTAACCTCTCCTACGCGGTGGGGTGGGTTCCCGTCTTTATCATGCCCTAGGGAGGTAGGGTTCCACACGCCTCCTTAACACCTCACTCATTAGAACCCACACCTCACTAAGCACGGACGATCGGCACTTCACACCCATCTCAAGGGGCTAAGGACAGACGGAGGGTTTAGAGAGAGCACGGAATGAGAAGAGAGGGAGGACGGAGGATGGATGGGGGGGTTCAGTGGAGGCCGACTGGCTCAAACATGAGTGGTGGAGGGCAGACACTAAGGACGCCTGGTGCTATGTATCAGCCAGGCAGACCAGCCGTGTCCACCTCTCTGACGCACGCACGCACACAGTCAGTCTAGCGTGTGTGTGTGTGTGTGTGTGTGTGTGTGTGTGTGTCTAACGCACTGTCTACTTGAACAGGCCTGACATCGGGGGTCACGGGGTCAGAAGGGGAGCATAAACACACAGGCCGACAGAGCTGCTACTAAGAGCCAGGCGTGGATTCCTCCACGGTTCACTGCACACCACGACAGTCAGACACACACTCAACTGTGTTTAGATACGTTTGACAAGGTGACACAGATGCCAGCCGAAGACAGATGGTGGGACGGAGAACTGGCAGAGGTTTAATAAACCTCAACGTTTTAAAAGGGTTTAATAAATCTGCTGCTACAAAGCGCATTCAAGTCCATCCCTGTTTTCAGAAACAAAATATTTGACGTGCGTGCTGCAAGTTTCTTTGCTTTTGTGTATGTGTTGCATACTAGCGTCCGTGACAGGACAGTGCAGGGTGACAGACCGTGGCACCTGCCTGCTCGCAGACGTCTATTCTGTTTATTTAGGAGCAAAGGCGTCTGACCGGACACTAAAGACAACATAACCTTCCACGCAGTCACACAACACCGAGAACTCAATTCATCTCAGCCAGACTCTTTCCAAAACAGGGTGGCGTCTGACAGGGAAGGAGCAGAGAGGCCCTTCCTGCCAGCCGGGGGCTCCGCTGCAAACTGGGTGGGAAGGTTGTGCCGGGGAGTCCATTGCAAAGAAATGGCAACACCACCGCGAACTACAGATTACAAGGTGCATTCAATGTATTGAGGAGCTGCGCCTCGCGTTAGTAGGAATAAATTCCATCCGTGAACCTCTAACCTGCCAGCAATACGCTTCTCTGTGATGAATGAAACACTTGGCAATAGTTTAACAAGTCACAAGTCAAATCTATTCAATCAAGTGACAAAACATTAGTGTCGAGTGTAATAAACCAATCAAAACACAGAGGGGCACATAAAGTACAGCTCCACCCTTCCTTTCCCTTCCCTGACAAGATTGTTTTCCCCTCAATCGGCGCTATCCTCCTCTGCCGTGAGGGCTCCAAGACCCAGAGGGGTGAACGAGCTGAACGACAAGAACCATGCAGCCTCAATCATCCGTGCGGTTTACGAGCTAACACAGCCTTTCACACATCAACTGGATGGTGGGGGGCCCCTCCTCCGTGCCTTCAGATGCTATCTTCAGGACAGTCTTCAGGCCTGCCAGGGACGGGTGGCCTCCCAGATGCAGGGATAAGGTGGAGAGGAAGAAAGGACATGCTGATCAAAGCGCCGGTGGCCTCTGTGTGTGTCAGAGTGGAGGGGCCAGCCGTGGGGCCCGCTGACAGGGCTCAGGCTCCGTTAGCTCTGACGGGGATTACGGAGGAAGCAGGAAGCTGCTCTGTCTCGGAGAGGTGTACAAGATAGGGAGACGGCTGAAACAGGGAAGGAGGGTGGAAAAATGTCCAAACATGGGGAACTTCACTGATGGCTGGCGAATAGGAAGTAGAGCCGTTACAGGTTGAAACAGACACCCAGATGAGGCCAACCATTGATGAGAAGATGGCTTATAGTTTACTTAGGCCTCAAATATAGCATTCCGAGTACAACAGCAAATTGCTATTCAATACTATTAGTGTATGTACTGTAAATTGGACATAGATTTGAATCACTCATTTACGTAAGTACAGTAGTTATTTACGTTTGCAAAAAACACAGGATAAAGCGACCGCACCTCTGAGTCTTATCAAAAAGACATATTTGTCAAACAAAAAAACACCACTAGCCTACAGCCCTTGAAATAGCAAAGGAGGAAGTGACTTTAATAATAGGTTGAATTCCAATAAAAAATGACTGCTGTCTCGTGCTGTCCAAGCAAAGCGGAAGCTGGTTGTACTATTGTGCTGCCAGGAGACAGAAGAGTTCTGACTGGGCTCAGGGGAGCTGTTCTCCAGTAGAGGTGTGATGGTCAAGAGACCAAAGGTGGAAAAACAAAGAGCCCTGGTAGGGAATGAAGGATTTGAACAGTGCCTGAAGGTAGGGAGGGGCAGAGGCAGTGGTAGGTGAACAGTAGTGTCTAGGAATACCCCATGATTCTTTGCAGTCCACCAAGTGGCCACTGTGCAGTCAACCATTATAGAAAGTCTTGGAATAAACAGGCCTTTCCACAGAGAAAGAGCATCTTCGTCTTGTTGATGTGCTGGGCCAACATCCAGGCAGAGATTTATCAGTCGGACACACAGAGATGTACATTGCCACCTGGCTGTCAGGAGGGGAGAAAGAGAAGAGTGTTAGCCCCAGACGGAGCCCTTCTCTCTTCCATCCTTCTCCAGAAAAAAGGGTTAGGTCTGGGGTAGGACCCCCCAGAGAGGGAGCCAGACTGACTGACACACAGCAAAGACAGTAGAACCCATGTGAGAATATGATGGAGCATACTCGTGTGTTTCAGGAAAGGAAGACAGATGGGATATTACTGATGTTTTTGACAGCAGAGGGGTCAAGTGTTGTTTTGTTGAGGAGCAGGAAGGATGAAGGATGAGAAGCAGGAGGGAAGAGGGATGAGAAGCATGAGGAATGCAGGAGGGATGAGTTGATGAGGGAAGTGACAAATGGGAACGTCTTCGGAGATGGTCTGTAGGAGGGAAGAAGTGGTATTGGGGGAGGTTTTGGGCAAGCAGGCGTAACTAGTTTCAGGATTCTATCTTAACAGAGCACTGAAAAAGATGTTAATGTACAGACAATTTGGTGTGTGAAGAACAAGTAGACTCAATAGGCTGAGAGATGTGGATGTCATCAACCACCTTTTCAAAGGGGTTGACAAAGTAATCTGCAGAGAGGGAAGATGAAGGGAAAGGAGGGGGAGGATTAAGGGGAGGGAGGTGGAAGAGTCTCCTGGAGGGGGAGATGTGAGATTAGCCAACAAACTGCATCTAGCAGAGATCAGGTCCAGAGCATCGCCTTCCTTGTCAGTGGGAGGGATTTGGAAAAGGTGAGGTCAAAAGAGAAGAGGAAAGAAAGAAGTGGAAATTCTTTCATTAAACTAATCAAAGACAGACGTGGGGAGGATGTGAGGATGGGCAGGTGCACATGATCAGAGTTCCAGCTGTCAGGGGAGGGGCATTTGGGGGTACCCAGCCTCAGTCTCCACTGAACAACTGGGTAGAACCGTCTCTGTTTGGACCACAGAGTAGAACTTGGAAGACAATACAGTCGCTTGACAACAGAGCCTCCTGCAGCTGCCGCAGAAAGAACACGGACACTAACTGATGACTGTCAAGTAGAGGTGAAACCTCTCCGCACTGACTGCCAAAACAATGACAAGCTACCCGTGTAGGCTAATGGGAAGACAGACAGCAGGTAGTATAGCTGGCCCAAAAAAGCAACAAAAAAAAAAACACTGTAGTACACAAAAATAAATGAAGACAAAAAATGTCCCTCATCACCCCTTGATATAGTAGGAGTCCACTATCGACAGACATGAGCACGATGTATCTGGTTGTGGTATGAAGGATCTTCCATGGAAGCAGATGTGGAACCCAAGTAGTGTTAGATAAATAGGCCGCTGGAAGACTTTCTGGACTGTGGATGAACCTGGTGTGCCCGAGTGTCTTCTCGCACATCGCCCGGACGTACGTCCGCCCTTACTTCACATGTCCGCATCGCCACGGAGATCACGCTTAACAGCCCCGGCGTTCCTGCTCAGGCCCTCCAAAAATATAAAACGAGGTTATGTTCAGCTTCACGGCCCTGGCTGAGAGCGTAGGGTTACGCATAGAAAAACAGGGGAAACGCTCAGTTGACAGGCGCTGCATGCCAGAAATGAACAATTAAGAGATAGTAGGATTATCTCCCAGGCAGGGGGGAGTGTCAGCTTACAGCCGGGTCGGACAAAAACACTCAGCGTGAGGGACCTCCACTCAGAGCATGTTACAGTTTGAGTGCAATGATTTACGGGGTCCACTAGGTTCATATCCTCTATCATTACTCCACGGGTGTGACCGGAGAGCTTGACGGAGCTTCAAAATGGTGTCCGTTGCCGGCAAGATATTTCATTGCGGTGATTTGTCAATGTGCCGTATAGATCATCTATGTTTGGTTGGCGCATGGCGTGGTGGCCGGTGTCCTGTATGATAAAGACAGCAGACCTTGGCCTCCAGCGGGATATGACCTGCTGATCACTGGGACCAGTCTTAGGTCACATCCCGACCCGGTCTTGCAGACTAGACCCGGCCAACATGTAGGGAATCCCTGGCATCTAGGCTGTAGCAAAACATTCCTCAAAGTGTGTGTGTGTGTGTCCACATTCCCATTACTCTGTGTAAGAAAATGTCAGACTTGGCCAAAAAAAAAGAAAGAATCTCTTGACAAGAAATACTCCCTGAGAGCAAGAGGAACAAAATCTTTTCACCTTCAGGGGGCAAATGTTTTGGCCTGAAATATATGGCCCTAACTCATCCATTCTAGGTTTTGAACCAGCTACCTTTCAGTAACTGGTCAAATGCTATAACCACACCAGGCTAACTGCTACCCCGACAAGGCTAAACAGGTGTTTTTCAGTAGAGTATTAGTTTAAGAATCTCAGCACTTAGCGGCTTTTTGGCCCCTATGCTTCAAATGTGAGTCATTAGTTACAGTACTTTGTGTTCAGCTAAATAGCTTGGCATGTATACAAACCTTAATCTCAAACAACAGATTGAGAATGTTGAAAGGAGTTTCGACAACTGCTGCTTGGTGTTTACCAATTAAACATGTCAACAGCATCAGAGATTCACGCACTAAAGCCTCTCACCCCAACAGCACCCAAGACACACACAATCTGACAGCAGGCACCCGCGAATAAAACTCCATGCTGCCATTTAATCAGCAAACAAGATCTCCTTTACACATTCCTTTGATAGAAACATGTCAGGATAGTTTAAACACTTACAGAGGTCAGCCAAAGGCCATGGGAAGATAGGAATACACAGTGTGTGACAGGCAGAGAATCTGTTTTGTATCTTACGCCCAATTAAAGAGTTGGCACGCGCAATAAAGCATGGAGAGAGTCTTTAGGACAATAGATATGGAGAATGTAGGCAACTGAATCTGGGTGGTCATTCCATTCAGTCGGACGCAGGACCAGTTCTGTTGTCAGGACGACAGGCTGTGCCGGACACCCGTTGATAGGACCTCCTCCGGACCTCAGAAATACCAGCCCTGTTCTGTCTAGCCTATTGTTAGACAGAACCACCCAGCCACCTGAGAGTCGCCCAGACCTCCAGGCTGGCCCCAGAATGTCCCCCACCGGGACCAGTGAATGAACGCGCAGGTGTGGGGGGAGTGAACATGAGATGTGGTGAAAGAGAGGGACAAGCCCTTCGGAATCACTGGACCGTTGGAGAACAGCCCTGTCCTCTGTGACATGGTGTCTCCCATGATTAGGGCGACCCGGTGACTACGACTGACCCGTTTCTCTGTCAGCAGCGGTTTACTGCATCCGACACTTGCCCACACGGCTCAGTGAACAGAGTGCTTTGCTTAACTCCCAAAGAAGCAAGAGAAAATCCCAAACTTCCCCTTCTGAAACCTCTGCTCCAAAGATCGTCTATTCCCAGAGACTGAAGTAGACCGTGGTCCCTGGGGGCCGAAATGACCCCCCCCCCCACGGCCCCTCCAACCGGGGACCCTCTACAACTACAGCTGGCTGTCTCGGTCGGCCGATTCGCTCCCAGACCGGGGCCGGTAACACCCAGTGCTAAAGTGCCACGGGAGGATTTCCAGAACCGCGGGTGAAGCTAAATAAACCCTCCGTCCCCCTGGCCACATCTGGGAGGGACAGCTGCAGCGGTAAACAACGGCCCTCCTCCGCCTCGTTTTCCCGTCGCGATCACGGTGTCGGGTTTCCACACCGCTGCCCTGTCACACTCACTCAGGCTCACTGCCGCGGTTCTCCACCGCACGTGTGTTCCGAGAAACGGACGCAGGCGGCCGCCGCCCCTAAACGCGCCCCTGAGGTTGGGCTTCGTGCTTTCCCATGGATTTTGAGGACAACCTACGCGGATGTGCACTCTCCACTGAATCGCCGTCATCATGTGGACAGGACACATTTCCCCAGTGAGAGCCACGGAGGTGAAGTCCTGCTGGTGCCACGTGACCAGATGGGCAACTTGAACCTGAGACACTGAAGCACCAGCACAGATCAGCCACAGAGCCGAAACAGAGACCGAGTAGTACCTCACGGATCAACGCTCTTAGTGTGGCGGAAACAGACCCACTATGCTGTTTACTTTCCGCACCATTTCACTGAGTGAACCTTTAAGGGGTTTCTTAGTTGAGGTGACCCAGCCAAACACACGGTCACTGCCCCCTGCCTCCTTCCATGTCGGCAGGCTAAAGATTACCCGACTGGCGTCTTCCATGCTAGCATTGTTTAGCGTCGTCTTCTCCGGTGGGGGTTCGGAGACAACTAATCCCGGTGTTAGGAGGATTAGTCAAGCAAGTGGGCGTGAGCTTTTTCAAACCGATGAAGCCCCTCCTCCCGGCCAATCGCCCACTATCGCGATCAAGTTCGGACGGGCAAACGCACACAAACAACTCACCCGTCGTTGGAGCACGTCATGAACTCGTCCTTAATCTTGGGGTGCCAGCATCCGCTGTTCAGCATGGCGGTGTGACCCTTCAATGGAAGAGAGAGAGAAGCATTGTTATGTCGTTTTCCATTCGCCACTGAGGAGTCCAGATCAAAACAGACAACGGTCAAAACATCTCTTTTAGAGAGCGTGGCATATGCAGCTCCCTGTCAGTGCTCCCAGCTAGCCTTACGTCCGTCTCCAGAGAAAAGGGCAAGGTCTGGGTTCAGAACCGCCCCCAGGGAGGGAACCAGACTGACTGACCCCATCACCCCAGAAGCAGCCCGGCCTGGCGGATCTCCCTCTGCCTCCAGGCTGTGAGCTCATAGCTCGGCGGCCTCTCCTCCGGTGAACCAGCACGTGCGGAATTAGCCGTAACAAATAACATGCCACTGCCTGGACAGGGCTCTCGCACTGGGAGGGCAGAGGACATGTCAGGGGCGAGAGGGTTCTGACGTGACATGTCCCAATCCGACAGGGCAGTTAGGAAGGACCGGGCGACGTGTACAGGAGTTGAGCAGGATGACATCAGTGTGTGACTCTGAAGACGGGCCTGCCGGGGAACCGTCAGAACCACTTTACCCAGGGCTTTAATCAGGAGCCAGAACACAGCCCCGCCTCCAGGGAGTTAGGCTCACAGTCACCACGACTCAAACACAAACTGTCCATCACAGCATTTTAACGGGATATGCTATACCATACTGAACTAAACAAGAACTACTGCTAACGTTCACAGATCTCGAGCAAAGAGGAATTCTATACCTATATCTTTAATGTTTAGGCAGTGGTTCACAAATATCATTGGATGTGAAATCAGAATTGCTTCAAGTTCTGGCATAAACAAACAGCTCCGGCGGTTTTCAGAGGTAGCATTTTAATTCGACCGCATTTTAACTACCATCACAATGCACCTCGGACCCCTCAACCAGTCTCCTCCCACTCCTCCAGAATGTCAAAGGACAGACATCATCCTACAGAGACCCAAACCTGTCAGCACACCACACAAACACAACAGGCCTCATTACACACAGTCACCTTCAGCGATCCACCGCAAAGCTTCACTCCCCAGAACCCTGAGTCCAGTTCCAGGCCCGACCGAGCGGGGAGCCACAGGAACATACAGACAACAAAGGGCCCCCCCCCCCTGCATTCCGGCTGCAGTAAACCCAGTCTGACGGGGATGACGGCTCCCGGCTGAACGTACTCATGTCGCTACCCCCAGACACACCCTGTCCAGCGAGGGCTGCGCCGCCACCGACGCCAGGCCGAAAGCCTCGAACGCCGCTGTGCCAGGGGGGATCAGACGTTGCCTACCTTGGTGTTGGCCATGTCCACGATGTACTGGTCTCCCTTGGGACACTCCATGACCGGGAAGCCGTCTCGGTCCAACACCTTGGCCTGGGCATTGCCGGACACTACGAGGATGACGTCGCCGGTGATGCTGTACTGCAGGGACCTGATCTGGTGGCTGAGAGGGGACAAGAAGTGAAGGGGTGAGAAAGGCAAAGCTTTTTATGCATCATTCGCGGGCCGCCATAAGACACCGACAAAGACGCGGCGTGTTTCGCTGAACAACACAACTGCTCGTGACAGCCACTTGTTACCGTAGGAACGTAGGACAACACACAGACAACACACATCGCGAACAATAAGCGGGGAAAGGAAAATGTTTGGTCCATTTTATTAGGACTGTGGAGATATCTAGGTCTGGGACAACCTCTGCCTTCACCCGGAGAGCCAAACCGACTAGGCCAGGTTAGCAAAACACGCCCAGAGCTAGCAACATGATAGGGAGATAAAAGGGGTTCAAATAGGAGCCCAAGTGCTGGGATTAAACCACACAAGCAGCCCTTCCACGGGAACAGTCTGAAGTGTTACCGCAGAACACACACACCCTACATGTCACGCACACACAAAACCACTCACCCAAAGTGCAGACAGCAATTCAGGTCAATATCAAACCGCATTAACACAGCAGGGGGTTGAGGGGCCAGTCATGTCTCAGTGCAGGGAGCAGCATGATTGGGGAGCAGGGGCCGTGGCCAAACAGAAGTGGTCTGGCATCTCGGCTCCTCTCCCAAGAGGCCGGAGAACACACATCCACCTCTGGTTATCCTTTAAAGGAAGAGGCAACAACACAGGGCCGATCGAGGTCCCTCAGAACACCAGTGGGCCACTCAGGTTGATGGGGGAACAGTGGACTTCGCACGGCTCTCCAAATATGGCCCAGTGTGTCAGTGACCGCGGAAGGCTAATGGATGAGTCTGTAATCGGACTAAATGTGGCGTAGAGTTCTGCTAATAAGATTCAGGGAAAGCCTGTTCCGGCTCAGCCAATTGGTTCCTAAAAACCCCTAGAGAATACATTCCCTGATGGGTTCCAGGAAATGAACATTAGGCATACAACGATACACATGTAGAAAGACATACACAAAGGCTTCCTCTCGTCTGCATATGGGTATACAGTATTTAGATTAGGTCCATTTAATTAGCGAAAGAGGATCCAGTCCTCTGATAAGGTACCACCATCGGCACGCGGCCCATGCGTGCGAGCACTTGGTTAGGTATGTGTATGTTGTGGTGTGGTCGGGAAAGTACCACAAAAACTACACGACTTGGTTCCAAACAGGCGCCACAACAGGCCAGTTCTGTGACTACCTAAACCCAACACACCAGGTCTTCCAGATCGACAATTACCTAAACCCAACACACCAGGTCTTCCAGGTCGAGAACTACCTAAACCCAACACACCTGGTCTTCCAGGTCGGCGACTACCTAAACCCAACACACCTGGTCTTCCAGGTCGGTGACTACCTAAACCCAACACACCTGGTCTTCCAGGTCGGTGACTACCTAAACCCAACACACCTGGTCTTCCAGGTCAACGACTACCTAAACCCAACACATCTGGTCTTCCAGGTCGGTGACTACCTAAACCCAACACACCTGGCCTTCCAGGCTGGTGAAAACAAAAACATTAAGGTTATGTTCCCCCTGGTCTTAGTGTCGGACACTCACCATTCACAGGGCTGTATTGTTCTGAAGGCGTTCAGAGCTGCATCCATCCCAGCAAAGTCCCAGAAGCGCACGTCAAAGTCGTAGCCGCCCGTAACCAGGCGGGCTCCGGAGGGGTCCAAAGCCAGGGCAGACACCTGAGGTGGAAGATAGATTTAAGCAGGTTCCTCCACCTGCCAGGGGCATCAAACACAACCAACACCTTCCAGCTTCTAGGCTACTAGTACACCTTCAAACCGTCCAAGGAACACTGACTCAGCTTAAAGCACAATGGAAATACTTGGCTGTGTGGGCACTAGCTAGCCTTTTAATGAGTCCTGAGAACGGTTCACTGAGAAGTATGCTAATTAAAGGGTGCTATGTTCAAAACATGCTCATGAATGTAATAAGTAACAAGGAGCAGTTTGGAATGCACTTCGGAAAGGTGTTATAAAATCCTGATTGATAATCGGGGGAAGTTTAAACTGTGGCAAGGTGAAAAATGCTTACGGATTTGCAGCCGTGCTGGAGCGTGATCTCATGAGTGTCTGGAATCTTCTTCACTGGATTCTGAGAGGGAGCAGAGAAGAAGACTATGATACATGTGAGGTCGTTGATGGTGGTGGGCTGCCTGGCAATCTATCCTGCACAATATTACAGCTTTAATAAGCTGTATGATAAGTTACGGCCTAGTGTTCTAACAGAGCTGTGTCCACTAGCCACATCTGCAACCAATGGGAGGGCTACGCTGCGCCTGACAGCCGTGTAATTACCACAGATCGACCCCTCACAGGCCACTATCCATTATATAGCCTTGCGGCAGCATCATATCACACCTGCACTGAGATGCTAACAGCGTGCAGGGTGTCTGGACTACATCACCCATTATGCACACAAAGTAAAGAGACATTTACTATTTTTGAGAGAGAATGTGGAAGAGAGAAAACGTTTTTGATGAGAAAACCACCTGGAAAAGTGTCTTTAGGCAGTACATTTCAGTGGCCTGCATTTATTAGGGTTGGTGTGGGAAAGCCAACTCAAGCATTCAATGCTTCTGTGTATAGTAATAGTACATCCAGAGTGCACTTGGCTGGTGAATTGTGTAAAATGGAACAATAAAGCAAGTCTCTGGAAATGCTAAGCCTGTGCTGGCCTCTAGTGGTGCAGCAATAAAAACAACAAAATAATTACAGTAAGCAGTATTCAGTATTCAGACTGTAAATTGTTCAGTGTTGTAGACCAAAATGTATGAAAAAATTTGGCTTGCTCAGGTAAATCGCTAGTCACAGACATACATACAGGTTTGAGAACAGTACAGGGATAGATGTTTTTGCCACAAATAAATCTATTTAACATTTGTAGTCTTTTCCTTGTGTAATGGGAACAAAAACACTCACGTCATCATCATCATCCTGTACATCCTCATCGTCGTCATCCTCTTCGACGTCAGCTGTGCTTCCTCTGTACCCAGGCGGTAGTGGGGGACCCACTAAGTCATCGTCATCATCCTGACCAGTTGACTGTTTGGGCACTGGGGGGCCAATGAGCTCTGAATCTGAGTCACTGCTGCTACTGCTCTCCTTCTTCCTCCTGGATACAGTGTGACAGTCCAATGGGTTCCAAATTCAGCCAATCACATTTTGTCTTACTCTCAGCATGGGAAAGTCATTAATCTATTAGGATTGATTGTGTTTGCTAGTGTGTCACCTGGGTGCCGGAGCGGGAGGTCTGTCTCTTTGTTGGGAGTTCTCCCCAGTTCCCTCCTTCTGCCTTCCCTCTGAAAAATACAAATCTGAGGTTAGACACTACCAACACATCACAAAACTGAGCTTAAAGCCACATAGCTGTTTGTCACTCACCTAACACCTGCTGACTCCTTTCTATTGCTGTTCTTCGGGTCTGCTCAAAGATAGCATCCAGGTCAAAGGTGCGAGCTTTCTTTCCTTGAGTGACGAGGGAAAGGTTTGTATAAACATGTTGTACCCACCTTTGAAATTAGATTTAAATGTATATTGTTGACATCAGGTTATATGGGAGGAGAGTAAATCTTACCAAAGCCAGAGAATCCCATGACAGAGGCCATATCGCCATCACTCTGGTCTGACGCTAAAAGACAGGAAAAGTTTTCAAGTACAGTAGTGTAGATTTATTCAGAACGTTCTCAACTTGAAATAGATATCTACAGTTGTCAATCCAAGGACTAACCAAACATCTGTGTTTATACATTGATAAGATACGGTTGTAGAGAGTGAGTGATATTTAAACTATCAACTACCCTCTGCACTACAGTAACTTTTTAGCTACTACTGCTGCGTATTGTGTGTATATTAGGTTTCACAAGAACACACACAGGTTAAGCTGAGTTACTTTCCAGATCTGAAACACGTTTAATTCAAAAAACCTTTCAGATTGCAGTATCCATTGAAATAGTGACTATACATAGCCACTAGCCAGAAATGCTGTTGTAGTAGCTAGCTGAGTTAGCTACCAGCATAGCTAGTAATACTAGGATGATTCTGCCAACTGTTTTTATTCAGCACACAGAAAAAGCATGGTTGTTGGAAACATTGACTGACTTCGAGCAATCATGTAGCTAATCATAACACAGCTCATAACAACGTAAAACGTACCATGTCCCGTTTTGTTAGGATCCATGTTTTGAAAGTTACTTAAACTATGACCCCGGAAGCTACTTCGGTTTTCAAGCGCATAAATGACTGCCACCTAGTGGCCATTTTTTTTGTTACAGACACATTTGTTCACTTCTTTGCAGTATTAATTTAAGTAATGCCAAAATGCTGTATCTTAAAAGAAGCATGTCATGTTACACATCAGTGTTTATCAAAAACATGCAACGCACCAAGACTACATTTTAAACATGTATATTTTTCCTGAGTGGAAATTAACATCAGCTGGTCATGTTCCTACAATGCGGTATCCAAATAAGTTGGGACGCTGCGTAAAATACAAATAAAAACAGAATGCAATGATGAGCAAATCATTTATCCCATTATTTCAATGAAAATAGTACAAAGACAAAATATCAAATGTGTTAAAAATGTTATTGTTTTTGTAAAAATACATGCCCATTTTAAATTTGATGCCAGCAAAACGTTTCAAAAAAAGTTGGGACAGGGCCATGTTTACCACTGTTGCATCACCTCTTTCAACAATGCTCTGTAAGCGTTTGGGAACTGAGACCAATTGCAGTAGTTTTGAAAGTGAAATGTATTCCCATTCTTGCTTGATATAGGATTGCAGCTGCTCAACATTTCGGTGTCTCCTTTTGTTTTTTCGTTTCATAATGTGCCAGACGT
Source organism: Esox masquinongy (assembly GCA_016801175.1). Classification (NCBI taxonomy): domain Eukaryota; kingdom Metazoa; phylum Chordata; class Actinopteri; order Esociformes; family Esocidae; genus Esox; species Esox masquinongy. The sequence goes on from JACXGI010006923.1 coordinate 28,667, forward strand.
TTTCAATGGGCGACAGGTCTGGACTGCAGGCAGGCCAGTTTAGCACCCAGACTCTTTTACTATGGAGCCATGCTGTTGTAATATGTACAGAATGTGGTTTGGCATTGTCTTGGTGAAATAAGCAAGGCCTTCCCTGAAAAAGGGAAGATTGTTTTGGAGCATATGTTGCTCCAAAACATGTATATTTTGTTCAGCATTAATAGTGCCTTCACAGACGTGCAAGTCACCCATGCCATGTGTACTAGTGCACCCCCATACCATCATGGATGCTGGCTTTTGAATTGTGTGCTGATAACAAGCCAGATGGTCCCTCTCCTCTTTAGCCTGGAGGACAGGGCGTCTATGGTTCCCAAAAATAATTTCAGATTTTGATTCGTCACACCACAGGACAGTTTTCCACCTCGTCTCAGTCCATCTTAAATGAGCTTGGGCCCAGAGAAGGCATCAGTGTTTCTAGATCCTGTGTATGTATGGCTTCTTTGCATGGTTGAGTTTTAACTTGCATTTGTGGATGCAGCGATGTATCTAATCTTTGTTTTCTTATTGTATTTTTATTATTATGATGTTTTCATTTGTTTTGATGTTTTCATTTGAGTATTTGTTTTTATGTTATTGTATTTTTCTATTTTATTTCTCTTTGTAAAGCACATTGAATTGCTTCGATGTATGAATTGTGCTATATACATAAACTTGCTTGCTTGCTATTATGTCCACAGACAATGGTTTTTGGAAGTGTTCTGAGCCCATGCAGTGATGTCCACTACAGAATCGTGTCTGTTTTTAATGCCACCTGAGGGCCTGAAGATCACGGCCATCAATCATTTGTTTTTGGCCATGTTTGTCCCTTGCGTAGAGATTTCTTGGGATTCTCTGAATCTTTTAATGTGTACCGTAGATTATCAGATCTCCAAACTCTTTGCAATTTTACATTGAGGAAGGTTATTCTTAAATTGTTGCACTATTTGCCCACGCAGTCTTTCTGAGTGGTGTACCCCTCCCCATCTTAATTTCTGAAAGACGTATCCTCTCTGGGATGCTCTTTTTATATCCAATCATGTTACTGACCTGTTGCCAATTGACCTGATTGGTTGTGAGATGTTCCACCAGGTTTTTTTTTTAGTATTACACAACTTATCCAGTCTTTTGTTGCCCCTGCCTCAGCTTTTTTGAAACATGTTGCTGGCATCAAATTCAAAGTGGGCATATATTTTTCAAGAAACGATAACATTTCTCAGTTTCAACATCTGATATGTTGTCTTATTCCCATTTTCTATTGAATTTAGGGTTTAAATGATTTGCACATCATTGCATTCTGCTTTTATTTACATTTTACACAGCATGTCAACTTTTTTGGAAACATGGTTGTATATGAACAATAATAAATATAAAAGGTATTTAAGAAATGCAGCAAAAGAAAATAGTACACACAAAGTCATTCAGAAAAGATGTGGCAGGAGTACAGAAAATATTGTGATGCTGATTCTCTGGTACAAGCTGCTATGAAAGACATATGACGAGACAGAATTATGTTACAAACTGAACTCTACATGCTACGTTGAACAGTTGAAACGCTTCAAAGTAAATATCCCAGTATACAGGCACAAATGGTTTTAATGTGTTGCTCGTCCTTGCTCATCATGATAGGAGCTGCTTCAAATAGACAAATGTAATGATTCCTTCAGCCAGTCAGATGGACCCTTCTGCAGCAACAATGCTTTCAATTGCAGCCCAGTCTAGTTTGCTTAGAATACTTCCGGTGCTTTCTGACAGGGTGTCTGGGAAGTCCATCCCTTCTCTCCCAGTGCTGGCACCTGCCCCATCCCGGCTCTCTGTTCTCTCGAGCCCCAGCAACCTGCGGATCTCCGGTGGGGGGTTCCATGGGCTCACCACCTCCTCCTCCCTCTCCTCGGTCTCTCTCTGCTCTCTTGCTCCTCCGCCTCTCCGTCCAGGAGGGGACTGGCTCATTTCTCGTCTCTGTTCTACGGTGGGAACAGGAGTACAAATTGTAATCTATAATAACTAAACATGGCGGCTAAGACTTGTCAAAGGCGTAGTAGAAATGCCATCTGGGCAGTGTCTAACCTGGCTGGGAGGGTGTCTTAAGTCCTGTCCCACTCCTGCCCCTCGGGGATGTGATCATGCCCCTCCGGGTCACCTGAGAGAGACGGTCCCCTGGCAGAGCACTCGCTAACACCCAAGAGACAGACACACTTGTCAGTCATATAGACAGAAATCCTACCAAACATGAATACGATCCCAGTTCACCATATTACCTAGATTTTTCAGAACTCTTTGGAGATAGACAATGCCCTAACCTGGTCTGTGTAGTCCCAGTCTGACACTCAGTGTCTCCTGCCCCCCTGAGGACACAGGTCTTCTCTGGGCCCGTGGTATCGTCCCTGGAGAGGAGCGGGCTCTACCCGCCTGGGATTTGGGACTGGTCCTCCCCTTCCCTCTTACAGACAGGCTACGACCCCTGGAAGATCACAGAAGGGCAAGGGTCATCCACCCAACCAGAACCATCATTTAGGTGTCAGCCACATCCATGGAAACAGAAGGGCAGTATGACCCAGCCAGAGGAGGCGTACCTGGGGCTGCTCCCGGCAGTCTGGCCTGAAAGGGGTCGTGTGGAGGTGGAGGGTAGGGTCAGGGTTCGGTTGGCGTTAGCGGGCAGGGTCAGTGGGGTGGTGAGAAGGTCTGCGATCAGACTGCAGGCATCGCGGGCCCTCTGATTGTGGTGTTCCAGCAGGATCATCCTGACAGTCAAAACACACAACGTCAGCACGCACACACAACGTCAGCACGCACGCACACACACCATTCTGATACTTGGAACAATATATCGGTTGGTGTGCGTACTTGTCCTTCTCTTCCTTGATTTTCTTACTGATGTTTATGTCTTTGGAAGTTGGTTTCTGTAGAAACAAAAAAACAGTGATGTGAATGAAGGCCCTGGGAACATTCCAGAACACAAAGCAGCCCTGAAGCGCATCTCACCAGGGCAACCGGGGCTGAGAACGGCTTCCGCTCCCCCTGCCTCTGCTCCTCCCTCTGTCTGCGGTACTCCACCAGTCGCTCCCTCTGTTTCCTTCTCATCCAAACCCTCAGCTCTCTCCTCTCCTCCTCCGCTTTCGACCCCCGCTGTCCCGCCCTGCCGGTCTCCTGCTGGTCCAACCTGCTGCCAATCACAAGCAAGTCATTGCTGAAAGCCAATCAGAGTGCCCGAAGTATCCCAGCCAGAAGTGGAGCGGGTTTACTACCTGTTGAGGCGGGCGGCTTGTGTGTGGGACAGCCCGAGGGCCGTGGGGGAGATGCCTCCCTCCCTCACCAACTCCCCCAAAATGTCTGCCACATCACTCAGCCCACTGAGACCCAGAGTCTCGTCTGCCCACCTGAGTACAAGATGGAGGGCATGAATAGGACTTCCGCTCACACAGAGGGGAACGTATAACAGCAATAATGTAGCATCGTGTTAAATGATCACAGTTGCTTTTCAGACTTACTTTCCAGGCGTTCCATCCATGCTTTCCGTAAAATCTGCAAGAGAAAAACATCATCAGTCTACTTGCTGAGGACAATGTCACAACTGATTAACGCAGGTAGAAAGAGGTGCAACTGTTCACTGTCTGAACACAAGTCAAACTGGAGACGTAAGAGAATCAGGCATAGTGAATGACCAAAAGGGGTCTGTCGCTCTCCCAAAAGTTCTGCCACTGGGTAAAAACCAGTAGATGAATACAAAAGTTAGATGAATCTGCCCTCAAAAGGATGTCCCACACAGCTTTCTTAATGTTCCCACAGTAACAAATGTCCATCGTACACAGAGCTTTCAGCTTTGCGGCCTTCCTACATACGCACTGAGGAAGTCGTGACAAGTACAGAGGAACATGACAGCGCTGGGCAAGGACCAGGCGTGTCTTGTCTCGCAGTGTGTGTGCTGAGACGGCTCTTACCCTGACTGAGGTCCGTCACACGCTGCTCTGCTTCCGGTCTAACGGGAGACCACCCCTGGCCTGCCACACAACACACAGATCACATTCAACCACAGACAGGACGCCTCCAACCGCACTGACTGCACATAGAACCCAGCCGATACAATGTCCGGCTCAGACGACGGCGTCGCGCAAGAACGCGCGCGGTTCTGGGGGCAGTCAGACACTAGAGTTACACCTGCGGTGATTCGGTAACACGAGTATTCGGTGGTACTCTGGAAACTGGAGACGGGCCACCTGTTACCGCCTCCTGGCCCACTACGGGGGAATTAAAGGGACTACTGTTACGCTGACATCACTGACACTCACATATCAGCTCCCTAGGGAGACGTTTCTATCGGATCCCATGGCCGACGACTTATCAACCGTGCCGTAACAGGTCGTTTTATAGCTAGACGTTGACGATGTTAAGAATGAGCTCATGGATAGATTCCCCCAGTTCCAAAGCTGGCTTGGCGTTGCCTAGTGGATGGCCCGTATACTGCTGAAGCATGGATGGGGCCTACGGCTATTTCAGCGCGCGGCCTCTCCTCTCTCTATGAAAGCTTGAATGCCGTAAAACGTATCCATCATCAATCAGACAGGAGTGCTTGGGAGGGCTGCTGTCTACCTGTTGGTGTGTGCGGGTGCAGAGAAGAGGTCCGGATGGCAGGTGGAGGAGGAGAGAGGGGCTGTTTCACACCTCGAGGAGGTTGGCTGACTAATGGACCACGGCGTACTTCCTCCTCCTGCTCCTTCTCGGAGAGACTTGGTCTCCACCCTTCTACAAAGGACAAGACGGAGTTAGGGGGCCGGTTTGGGAGTTGTCTGGGGTAGGGGGTTGATCTGTCTGAGGGCTTTATTGTAGCTGACCTCGTGGTGAGGTGGCCAGAGTGACAGTCTTGTTCAGCAGTGTTCTTCTCTCCAATATGTCAGGAACCACGGAAGGAGCCAGAGTCTCAATAGTGCTCACCAGCTAGTAGGGACACACATCATGTCATGTTGACTGGCCAAACATCAGGCAGACAAAGGGGAAACGAGGAGTACAAACGTGAAAGAAAAAGGTACTTTACCAGTCGAGTATTTGCAAACTCTCTCTCCATGTGATCCGCGATGTCCTGTAAGGCCGCTAGCTGGACGTCCATCTCGGACAGACGTGCGGTCACCCGGATCCCCGGGGACCTCGACGGAGCCCCGCGAGGGGCCCCCGGACTCCTGGTCCCCAGGGCTCGGCCTGGGCTTTTGTCCTGCAGCAGACGGAGCGTCACCGGGTCTCCGCTGGGCTCAGGGTGGGCTGACGGAGGGGACGACACAAAGAAGCCTGGAGGACATATTACAGACAAGGACAGATCATAGACTAGAACCCTACCGCGACTTAAGCAGGGTGGATAGGTGTTTTCGACTTGGGTTACCTTGCGGGGCTTGGCGTGGGTCAACCCCCGGACTGGTGTCTGCAGTGACGGAGGCAGCCAGCAGGTGGAGCTGTGCGGAGGTCGGGGGAGAGGGCGGAACAGGGGCGGTGTCCTGGTCCACAGGCTTGGGGCACGACGGCAAGTCCTGCAACAGAGCGTCGTCCTCCAGATCGATCACGCTGATGAACTGACGACCCCGCACATCCTGAGGCAGAGAGAGACCAGCCGGCGCAGTGATTAAAGGTGGAAAATAGGATGAACATCTTCCATTAGGGCTGTCAACAAAAGGTCCTCTCACCGTGTTCCTCTCTGCCGGAGTCTCCCCAGGGTTCCCTGAGTCCGGGACGAGAGGGTCTCCCGGGAACCGGAGATTCAGGAACAACTCAGGAGGGAGGGCGGCAGGTCTCGAAGCAGTGGAAGTGACAGCAGTTTGGGCAAACGCGGCTTCAGCTGAGTGAGGAGAAGTTGGGTCTGTGTTGGTGCAGGCGTCATGGCTCTCCGGGGGTCTCTTGTGCGTGGAGGCAAAGGCATGGAGCTCAGCCGCTGTAGACCAAGCCCTGTCCACCAGTCCCTGACCCGTCAGCATGGTGTCAAAGGTGCCCAGAGGGAAGACTAAGTCCTCACCAGGAGCCGAATCAGCAGGCTCGTCCTCACTGGACTCTTTCGGGGGTATGATGGACTCCTCCGGTCTGAACGTGACCTCCTTCCTCTCTCCCTCTCTCCTCGACCTCTCCTCTCTCCGCTTCCCCCTCTTGCTGGAGAGGGTGACAGTGGAGGGCGTTGCAAGGGTGTGGTTCTGTGCCTGTGTGTCCACTCTGAGGAGTTGGAGCCTGGGCTCCGCCCCTCCCCGTCGTCCTCCGGCCCAGCCCATTAGCTCCTCTGGGGGGATGAGACGCGGCAAAGGAGCCTGGCGGGTGGCGTGGGGCAACACCATCCTCGGAGGCTCCGGGCCTCCCTGTAGTAGCTGAAGTCTGGGCTGGTGGCCAGCGGCTGCCGGGAAGATGGTCAGCGGTATTGAGGACAGGGGCAGGGGGATGTGGGGGATTTGGGGACGCGGGTCGGGGTGGAAGCGGAGGAGGGGGAGGCCATGAACAGGCGGAGGTCTGTGTGCCGGGAGGACCAGGGGGTGGTGAAGAGGCTCATCCCATCTAGAAGCCTCCACCCGGGCCCCAGTGTTGTGGAGATGGGACTGCGTGGTCCTGGGGGCCCGGTCGGGGGGGCATTGGGGGGCGTACTGTGCCAGATTGAGGGACGACGGCGGAGCGGTGGACTCTCTCTCCCTCCTCGGAGCAGCGGGGTCATACTGGCTGGGGTTGAGGTGGGGGGGCGGCGTAGTGCTGGGCCTCCTCTCAGGCGAGGGGGCCCAGGCTTCACGTACGGGGCCCGTGTCGCTGGGCCGGCCCAGGGACAGCAGAGGGGGCAGCTGAAGCAGCTTCAGTCCTGAGCTGTAGGGGGCGGCGTGTGGCGGGCCACCACCAGGGGGCAGTATGACAGGGACACTGAAGGCGGTCTGGGCCGGCTCCACAGTGGTCAGCAGGCCGTGAGAGGACGAGATCAGCGTCCTGGGTGCCCCCTGGATATCTCTGGACGGCTCATGACGGATGGTTAAAGGCTGCATTTCCTGGATTTGTGGTTGGTCCGCGGTTCTGTCTCGCCCGGGAGGGGGCTCCGAGGCCAGGCTCGCCCGAGCTGAGGTCTGGGGAGCTGGTACGCCGGCCTGGGACCGGGGGAAGAGGGACCCGTCGGTCTGGGACGGAATCATATTCGGGTGAGGGGGGGGCACGTTGCTCTGTGAGAGGTTGACAAACGACGCCCCCACCACCTGCATCAGACTCATGAAGTTGACCTGCTGCAACTGATGAGATGAAGCACAGTCACGGAACACGTCGTTGCCACAGCAACACACACTCTACATACACGTTTCTATTGCCACATATTAACCTGGACCAGTTTGAACAGCTCGTCCTGCAGCAGCTGTCTGACCGGGTCAGTCTGGGCAGGCAAGGCGTGGCCGGGAGCGGAGGCAGGAAGAGGGGTAGTATTGACGTTGCTCTGGGCCGCTGCTACGTTAGGGTCACGGGCTGCTGTCTGAGCCCCAGCCTGAGGTCCTGCCGTGGGGATGGACCGGGGTCTGGCCTGGGGAGAGCTGGTGGATCCTGGACCCTCACTGAAAGGCGTGAGGTGAAACGGAAAGACAAGTGAATGTCACAAAGGCTGCTTTTCATGTCAGCGATCCATAGAACCCTCGCCAAATCTGTCCTACAACAACAATGGAAAATAATAGTATAAATAAAAGTATACAGCGTTTTGGGGGTTTTGGGCTCACTCATTTCTTATCAGTTCTTAGGGAACCATGAGACAGGAGACGGTTCACCATCGTCTCTACAACACACACGACCGGTCATGTAAATAATATACATCGTCAAACTATTTCAAAGGCCCGGCACAGAAAACAGGTGCTGTAGTAATTGGCTGCTCCAATCCCGTGTCTGTAATACCACACTGTGGCTTCAGTTTACCGTCAGTAGTAATAGTATCCTCCCAACTCACTTCAGACAACACGCCATCGTTGCCATTGGCACTGGTGTCAAATACTAAATAACTACATTTTTCCCTGGGTTTCTTCCTGTCATTACTCACTGTGAGTTCACACTGTCCTCTACTCTCTCTGAGCACTGCAGGTCAGCTAGTGTTAATGCCTGGGGAGGAGACAGGACAGACAAACTTAGAGACGTTTCAACCAAACATTAAAGCCAGGAACCCAGAGGAATGCTACTGGTGTGTTTCTGATGGGCACAGCCCACCTGGTGTTGGGGGCTCGGTGTCTGACGGGGGCTCGGTGTCTGACGGGGGCTCGGTGTCTGACGGGGGCTTGGTGTCTGACGGGGGCTCGGTGTCTGACGGGGGCTCGGTGTCTGACCGGGGCTGTTGATGTGGACGCAGATGTTGGGGACCGCCAAAGAGGCTGACGACCTCGAGACCTCGTCACAATTGCTGTCATCTTCATTTTCAGGAGAAAGGTCTAGCTTGTTGTCTGGGAAGTCTGTCACACCACTCCCAGGGTTATAGGTCAATCCCTCATGGTCACGGGAGGACTCCTGGGATGTCTCTGGCTCCAGGCCCTCAGTCTCTGACTCACTGGAGAAGAAGAGAGATATTAAGATCCCCCCTTAACCAGAAGGAAATGATATAACCCACTCCCTTTCTTTCACACTCTCACTCCCTTTCTTTCACACACCCTCCCACACACTCTCTCCCACACGCAGCCTCTGTCACTCACTCAGACAGCTGGCAGTGCTGTGGGTCTGGTTCTGGCACAGTAACAGGTGTGTCAGCTGACCCAGGATAACCGGTATCCACACTACTCTCTCTCTCCATCTTGCAGCCCACCTCAGGCTGCAGCACCGGAGCCACAGTCCACTGCCTGTCCACAACCTGGGGGGGAGGAGGGGGGAGACGGGGATGATCATAAAGGACATTCAGTGGAGGTTCTGGTCTCTTGGGATTTGGCTTCTTTAGTCTGCCATATTACTACTTCATAGAGAGTCACTCAGATGCCTGTGGTCACCTGTAGGTGTCTGGTGTAGCAGTCCTTCCCCAGCAGGGCAGTGGTGTACCTGCTCTCCAACATGCTGAGGGCTGTGAGCACCGCAGGAGCCGACACCTTGACCCGGATCACCGCCCCACCCCTCCCTCTGTCCACCCCTCCTCTGCCCGCCCCCCTCTCCTTCCCCTGGCCCCTGTGTCCCGGGAGCACCCTCTTATCAGCCCAGCGCACCATCCACTCCAGCAGCCGGGCCAGACCTGGAAACCGGGCCTCCAGTTGGGGATCCAGCTCACGCTGAAGCTCCACATCCTCCGCGGAAGCCGGGGACCCGAAGGCCCAGCGCTCGGATGGTTGCTCCCAGGGGACCGTGCTCTGACTGGGGCTACGCTCCGAGCCAAGCTGGCCTCTTTGAGGTGTGGCTCCTGGAGTCGGGCCGGCCCTTATTCTGACGCCGAACAAGCCCTGCTGCTTGGCAGCGCCGAGCCCAGGGAGAGACAGGGCGCTGGCAGACCCGCTGGGTCTGGATGTGGGTAGCTCACCGCGGAGGAACGTAGCGGGCGGTTCCAGCGTGGAAACAAGGTCTGGCTTGAAGCACCTCCCGGCTCGGAACACGGGGGTATCAACCCGCCCTGGCCTCCGGGTCACATGGCGTCCGTCTCTCTGGCGGCGGCGCAGGGTGGTGAGAACATCGAACGTGAGGGAGTGAAGCTCCTTCTCTCTCAGCTGGCCACAGAAGGACCTGAGCAGGGGAGGGTCACCGTCCGGGTCCGGGCCGTCCTTCTCCAACACGAAGCTGAGGAAGAGCTCCAGGAAACCCAGGTACTCCTCATCCTCCAGCTCGAACTCCCAGGTTCCCACCACGGGCAGAGCTGGGCAGGGGCTGTCCCCCGCAGCGGGGTCATGGGCAGGGCCTGCATGGTTCTGGCCCCCCTCCTGGGCCCTCTGATCTGTTGGGACTTCTTTCTTTCCGGGCCTGTCGGCTACATCTGGCAACTTCGCTCTCTTGCTGCCGCTGAAAACATAATGGGTCACTGAAAACATGTTCTAGATACAAATATTTTCCAATGTAGCTTACCAATCTAAGCCTCTGGGCCAGCCTACCCGTGACGAGGCCTGCTGAGCAGGTCAGAGGAGAGAGCCTCGGAGTTGTCCGTGGTGTTCTCCGCTGTGTCTCCTTCGCTGCACAGTAGGGGGCTCCCACAGTCACTCACGGTGCTGTTACTCAGGCTGGTACCCAGGGAGAACCTCCCAAGCATGGCCGCAGCCCCCTGGTCTGCTCCCCCCCTCTCCTCCTCCTCCTCCCACTCCCACAGATAGAGCTCCGTGGGAGCCAGGTGCCTGGCCAGACGCTTCAGGTCCTTCCTCCTCCGCCCGAGCCGCTCCTGCATCAAGATCGTCAACCTCTCCTCCCCCTCCTCCTTGCTCTTCTGACCGTTATGTCCCGACGCTGGAAGCCGGAGAGAAAAACCCAAAAAATGGGGATGATACATTTGTGGTGCCTTCCGTTTTTTGAAGCGGGAAGCTGAAGCCCAGAGACAGCGGTAACTACCTGGGACAGGACATGACCTCAGTCTCTGCAGCAATGAGTTGTACTTCTCCCTCAGAGGAACCCTGACTGACTCCTCCCCCTCGGGGAAGGCCCTCACCAGAGACTCTGCCACCTGGAGACAGACAACACCCTGGCGTCAGACACACACCCCCACACTCCACCTGTGTGAGGACCGGGCAGGGACTGAACAGGAAGGCCCGCGTGTGAACGAGTCGAGAGCGGCTCGGGTTTACCAGGGGTCCGGGGGGCAACTCAGACACCAGGCTGAGGACGGTGTCCTGGAGTATCTCCTCAGCGTTCAGGAAGCGGGAGAAGGGTAGGAAACGACAGGTCCAGCGGAGAGCCTCCTGGCCTGCTGCTGTCACCTCCCCGTCACCTGCTGGGACCTGTGGGTTGAAACACACACACCAACACGTTGCTGACCGGCCACGGAACGATAGAGGACCACACACACACACACAC